>PVJI01007035.1:0-20749 GCA_004026765.1 Micronycteris hirsuta
TCCAGCCCAGCTTGGCAAAGACACAGTGCAGTGGAGGGAGCAGGGCGGCCTGGCCGGGCAGCGTGGCCCTGCACACAGAGCGGGAGGACTGGGCTGGGTCAGGCAAACGGCTCGCAGGGAAACGTGCCCTAAAAAGTGTGCAGGGGGTGGGGGGAGGAGGGCCTGGTGGTGAGGGGGAGGGCTGCCCTGACCCATTTTTCAGGTGGGGACAGTGAAATGACCTCCAGTGCCTCCAGCTCCACAGGCCTGGGGACCTACCCCTCCTCCCACATTCCAGACCTGGCCCGGAAACTCCTCACTCCTTCCTCAGCCACCTCCTCCTCCTGCGACTGCAAAAGACAACAAACTCTCCATGGCTCATTTACTCCGATAAATCAACCAGACAGACAGGCCAGGAGGGGACCACAGGCTCAGCCCCCACCTCCGCTGCCCTCCTCGGACTCCCGGGCTCCCTGCAGCCCCTTCACACCACCCACCGAAAGATTCCCAGGGTGTCCCAGACAGTCTGAGCCCCTGCCCAACACAGGGACGGGGAGATGTGTGCCCAGGGTCAGTCGTGGGGGATGCCATGAGGCCAGGGCAGGAATCCTCCAAGGAAGGCCTGCACTGGAACAGGAAGGTGTGGAACAAAATGACAGTGCGGCAGCCCTGGGCAGAGGCCCCCCAGAGCGCCACCCACCGGACCTCAGTGATGAGGAGCCCACGAGGCCCCCACATCTAGCTGCTGCTGTGCCAGGGATAGAGTATGACCGGCAGGGACAGTGGCCCTGCCCTGGGTGGGGAGTCGGGGGGGTGTCAGCACCGAGCCTTTGGCGGGAGGAAAGAAAGCTCTTGGCTGGGTGCAGAGACCTCAGGACCTCAGAGGAAAGAGCATGTCCGGGTAGGAAGCCAAGGACGGGTCAGGGTGGTGATAGGAGGGGGTGTAGGCAAGGAGGGAGGGAGGGAGGAAGGAGAGTGGGGAAAGGGGGGTCTGGAGCTGAGGCCACACGCTCGGAAGGCTTCCGGGTCCCAGAGGGGCCAGCAGCTTTGGGGCTGCCCCTGCCTGCGGGGACGCAGCAGACAGCCAGTTCTTGCAGGGCTGCCCCAGCGCGAATGCCCCGGTCCGCTCGCTGAGGCCTCCTGCCCCCACAGGCTGGCCCCCTGGGTCCTCCACAGCCACCACCCAGGCCCCATTTTGTGCTGGGTCAGGACCAGTGGTCAGGGTCTGGAGCCCAGGGGACCGCTGTCCCCTCCCTGCAGCTGCTCAGCTGCCTTGGCGGGATGGGGGTGGGGGGGAGGCTGCAGACCCGCCAAGCTCAGGCACCCACGTGAGCTAGGCTTGGGATTCAGACTGAAGCATTCTGGCATCAAGGCCTCTGGCAAAGGCCCTCTTGCTATTTCTAAGAAAAATGCGGCAGGAATCTTCTCTGCTTCTCCAAAGTGCCAAGGGCCCCCTTGAGGCAGAGCCCAGATTCCCAGGCCAGCACCAGGCCAGGCCGGCTCAGGCTCACAGACTCTGGGCCCAGCTGTGTAGATGCCCAAGCGAGTGGCCCAGGTCCGGTCACCCCGGCACCAGCCGCAGGAGGCAGAACAGTGCCCGTGGGCCCCAGCCACACTGGGGAGCTCATGCCCAGGGAGCCCCTCCGCGGCATCCCTCCCCCAACCACATCTCTGTTGTTGGATTTTCCCCACCATAGGGATGTGTCACCTCTGCCAGGATTAAAAAGAGCTTAAAAATCACAAGGAGAAAGTGCAAAAGACACCCTGGCACCAAGTGCAGCCAGACTCCATCCAGCACTCCGCCCTTTCCGAGTGCTACAGCGCACCCCGCCTCAGCTCTGGCTCCTCCCTCTCCCCCCGAACCTCCCTTCCCTAACTTGAGATGTGGCTTCCTCCACCAAGAAGCCTGCCGGGATGCCTGAGGGAGCCACTCTTCTCTTCCCGACCCGACTCCACCCACAGGGTGCAGGGCCCTCCTGCAGTCCTCACCAAGGACTAGAAATCCAGGGGGGCGGTGAGGCAGTGCGGGACTCCGTGGGCACTCTCTGGGACCAGCCCTCACCTGTCGGCCACCCGCAGTGGGGCTCCTCGTTACTGAGACTCCTGCCATGGAGGCTGCAGCCCTACTCACAAAGCTCACCCTCCCAGCAACACAATGAAGTGGGTACCATTTTACAGACAAGGTAGCAGGAACACCGAGGGACTTTGCTATTCAGGGTCCACCCACGGCCAGGAGGCAAGCAGGACAGCCTGGGCCTTCAGGACACTGCCTCCAAAGGCCAGGGAGAGACCTGGGTTGAGAAAGGCTAGGGCACTTGTCCGAGGTCACCCAGCTGACCAGGGTGGAATGGGGTTGGTTTGTCTTCAGGGCCAGTCCACTCAACACCCACCACCAGCACATCTGCCTCCTACCAAGTTGCAGTGCCGGCTTGCTACCCTGGGGGCGGTGGTGGGGATGGGGGGGCGGGGAGTGGGGGTGGGGAGACCCTCGGCTCTGAGACACGCCCTGGGCCCGCACCCCCTCTGGAGGGGCCATCGGGTTGGGGTGTACACACACAGGTGCAGACAATCCAGAGCCCACGCTGAGCTGCTGCCTCCAAAGCCACAGGGTGAGAGATGCTTTTATGAGCCGGGATGAGATTTTTATCTTGGCGGTTTCTCTTTAAATTCTTTACGATTACAAAGCAGTGGGGGCTGCCAAGGAACATGATTTACTCCTTGAGCATGCACCAGCTCCCCGCTCAGTGCCAAGGGAAGCTGGAGCCAGGGAGGGAGGGGCGGGTGTTGTACCCGGGAACCAGAGACAGGGCTGGGGCTGCCGGGCCCAGCTGGTGGCGGGCCCAGCGAAGCCTGGCTGGGCCTGGCAGGACCAGAGCTCGAGGCCCAGCCCTTGGCCCTGCTGACTCAGGCAGGGCCTCAGGCAGGTTCTGTGCGAGCACAAGGACCTGCCCCACTCCCTCCCAGGCTGATGCTGGCCAGCGGAGAGGCAGGGAGCCAGCCCTCAGGACCTCCCAACTCTCTGGAGTGGCCACTTCCAAGTTCCCTCCCAGGAGGGAGACAGCTCCCATTTCCAGGAACACTGGTCCCAAATGCAGGGATCTGGGCTCAAGTTCATGAGTTGGGTCTTCCTTCCTCCCTCTTTTCTGGCTCATCCTGAAACACCCACCCATCCTGGTTTGCTCCCTCCGAATCCCCCCATAGGGGTCCAAGGCACCTGAGCCCCTGCCCAGCTCCCTGGTGCCACCCCTGCAATCTGAAGTTCCATGCCTATCTGGCTGACCCGGGCAAACCTGCAGGTAAGGGCGGGCCCCCTAACTCCCCAGCCCCACCCCCACCCCTGTGCATCAGGCCTGGGGGCGTGGCAATGTGCCATCAAGGCTTGCATAACCCCGCCCACGGTGACCCCTCCTAACCTCCAGTCTCAAATCTCCTAACAAGGAAACCAGAGACTCTGGCTCTCTGATGCCACGTGAAAGCCATGTCAGTGGTGGCACAATTCTGGGCCACCTGGGCCATTGGCTGCACCCCCTCCCTAGGTTCAGAGGCCCCACACATTGCTCCTCCAGAACCTCCTCGGGGCCTGGTTTCCTTTCCTGAAGGGAAAGCGCTTCCTAGGGCCGCAGGAAGCTGCCCAGTGCGACCCCAGCCCTTTCCTTGGGAAATGAGGCTGGGATAACTAGAGCCGGCCCTGCAGGACCCTGGCGCCTTGTCCCCAGCTCAGGGGGCAGGGCTGGACCTGCACCCCCCACCCGCCCTCCACTCTCAGTCCTGGGACAGCCTCAGACATCGGGCAAAGACTGGCTCCGTCCTGGTCCTGTGCCCGAGCCGCCTGGGAAGCTGGTGGGATCTCCTGCCTCACGGGAAACCCAGGGACGCCCCTCAGGCCTTGGGGAGATGGCCACCTGGTCATCGTCATGGGCACCTGCAGTTACCGCTGTTACTGGCATCTTTCCTGACCTCCTTCGGCAAGATGACCTTCTGTTCCACCTCCCCACCCCTGCCTCAGTTTCCCCTGTAGCCCAGCCACCTCGTATATCATCACAAGCCCTCTTTCCCCCACCAATCACCTCATGGCCCCAAGTCCTGGCCAGAGCTGCCCAGGCAGCAGCACTGTATTGTAGGGTGGCTTCCTGGCAAAACGTAAACATTCCCCAAGCCAAACAATGGACCTGGCAGGGCCCTGGAACCTCCCTGCTGCAGCCCAGGTGGTGCCCTCGCAGGGTGGGGGTGGGCGGACCTGGCCAGTGACTCTGGGGTGAAGGGGTCCCCAGGCCCAGGCAAGGAGGGGTGGAGGGAAGGGGGTCCTGCTGTTCAGGCTCTCTCTTCCCAAGCCCCATGAACTCTCCAGGGCACCTCGCCTGCTCCTGGCAATCTTGACCCCTCACTTCTTCTTGACCTTGCCTGTGCTGATGGAAGCTCAGGAAGTGGGCCACAGGAGCCCCCAACTCTGACCGAACCCTGGGTCCCTGCCCCCTTACGCTCTCTCAGCTGCAGGCTTGGCTGGGGTGCCCAGACGGACAGGCAGGCGACAAGCCCACGTCTGGCCTGGTCCCTGCCTTTGTTCCTTTATCTGCCCCGGGCAGGCTGGCCCCTCATGCCAGCACCTCCCGAGCGCAGCAGGATGCCAGCAGGGGAGGGGACGAGCCTTGGCTGAGCCCCTGAGGCCCAGTATGCCAGCTGCTATACCCATCCAAGGCACAGATGGAGAAACTGAGGCATGGAGCCGGAGCGACCCCCAGTGCACCTGAGAGCACCCCTCTCTGTGCCTGCCTTGTGTGCCCAGGAGGAGGAGCAGCCCCTCTCTCAGCCCCTGGCCCTGCTGGGGACCCCAGTTTCTACAGGTGCCGGTCTCTGTTCTCACTCTGCAAACACTTGGTGAGGTCTTACCCCTCCCAGAGGGCCACTTCGGGGACGACAGGGCCTGGTACACAGTAGGTGCTCAAGTCTCGGCTAAACTAAGTGACATTAACCATAAAACTAGGACACAAGATGAAGGGAGGAAAAGGAAGGTCCATCAGGGCAGGGAAGCCTACATGTGCAAAGGCACCGAGGCCCTGGGATGGGGTGGCCCCGGGTGTCCCGCAGCCCCACCCAGGCTGCCAGCGCCGCCCTAGGCTGGCTGCCAGGAGCCGGGCTTTTAGTCACCGCAGGTGTTGGCTTCAGAGCTAATTGAGAGGGAATCGACCTGACTGATGTGGGCGTCAGGCCGACAGGCCAGGACACCGGGGTTCTATTTCTGGCCTTGCTTCTGCCTCCTGCCTAACCTTGCCCTTGCCCTTGCCCGAGCCTCGGTTTCTCTCTCTGGAAAAACGAAACAAAGGCCTTTGCCCCTTTGCCCCCGGAGGTCCAACAAGGTTTCAAAGGAGCTTACAGAGGACCTCCCTATGTCTCATCCCGCCTGCTACCTCTCAGGGGTCCCCAGGGTGATGACGCAGACAACAGCCAGGGCGGGAGTCTGGGCTTCGGGGCCCTGGGGTGTGGAGAGCCAGCCACCCTCCGTCCCTGCGGGACGCTCTAGCCCCGCGCCCTGCACTCCGGGCTGGGGAGGGGGAATCGGGCCTTTCCAAGATTCATTAACCTGCTCTGAGGAATTCCACCAGGGAAGGGGTGGGCCGCAGAACAGGTATCTCATCTTTCAGGCCTGGGAGAGGAGCCGCTTCCACAGACCAAACCACTCCACGCTTCAGCCCACTTCTCCCAGGCCCCCCTCAGAGAACATGCCCCGCTCTCCCTACCAAGTGGCAGGGGCAGGACGAGGTCAGGGGAGGGGCTCTGCCAGGGGACACGGGGACACGATGAGGTGAGGGCTGGGTCTCAGCCAAGCCTGAGGAAGGAAAGAGGTCGGCCCGGCCTCTCACCCCAATATATGTGCCCGGAAATCTGGCCAGCCAGGACTGAGTCGCCCCACCCAGGGCAGGCGGCTTGACAAAGTGACCTTGGGCCAGAGGAGGGCCAAGGCTGAGACTCAGCCCCAGGTCCCCCAGACTGAGTGCAGACTCTCCTGGTCACACAGACCTTCGAGGAAGGGACTAGGGATGAGCTATCTGTGAAGCCTGGATGTGTGCCCCGCGCTCGGTTACCCACCCAATGGCTTAGGTGCCGAGGGGTTGGAGCTGTAGGACCCGCCTCTCTGCAGACCCCAGCCCAGCACTGGAACCTTCCACAGTCTTCCCAAGCAGACACGCTTTCCCAGAACCCACCAGGTGGCCTTCCCTCCAGGCACAGACCCCTCCCCCCACCCCAGGAGCCCCTCCCACACGGAGACCCACAGAAGCAGCCCCGCCCCCACAGAGCAGGCCCTGATCCTCCAGCTTCCGGAAGCCTCCGCGTCTGCAGGACGGTCCAGCCCTCCACCCGGGGCAGGACCCACACATGGCAGCAGCAGGACAGGCTCCTGCGCACACCGGTTTGGGAGGTGTGGCAGCTGCACCTTCCCGACCGGAGCCGCTCTGCGCGCCTGAGGCCGCCTCCCCGAGACCTCACGTCTTGACTCTAGAAGGGACGGACTCAAGAACCTTCTTCAAAACGTCTAAGTGGCCCCGTCTCCAGCCTTTCCCAGCAGGTCACAGCCTCCCTGTCCGCACGGCACACACACCCAGGGCGACCACGTGGCTCCACATTTTGTCCTTGTTTGCCCTGGCTGCTCCTCTCTCCTGAGCACCCGGCCAGGCACCCTGCACAGAGCACGAGGCTGTGGCACAACAAGGCGGTCTCTTACCTTTGAATGACAGCCGGACCCGCGGTGTGGCCGGGAGGTGGTCCTGGAAGGGGGTGGCTGGCCAGGCCCCAATCACTAGGGAAGCCCACAGGAGGAGACCAGCGACAGGCATTGTGGGAGGGGCCTAGGACCCGGGAAGCAGGCTGGGCTGTCTGGACACCTGGGAGGAGGGAATGGAGATCGGAATGCGTGAGGCAGGTAGGGGAGTCCCGCCCTGCCCACATTTCCCTCCTGCAATTCTGCCCCAGGTACCTCGATTTCCAGATCTGAACAAATGCGGTTATGGGTGTCTCCTCGTTCACACCCTCAGCCTGGAGCCATGAATGCCCCAGTGTGCAAACCTCATGCACTTTCTTGTCTCTGCTTTTGTCTGGGGAAGCGTAACCAACAGACCCGAAGACCAAGCAACCAGACGCAGCCTAGGGTCAGCAGAGCTAACAGGGGCTACCGGAGACGCAACCCCGAGACCTCCAGCCCCCAGCACCCTGAGTGCCCTTCACAGGGCCCAGCTCAGCTCAGCAGGCCACCTCGCAGCCCTCTGCACGCACAGGCTCTCTTCCCGGTGCCCACCCCCTACCACCAGGGCTGCCCTGTCCCTCTCCCACCGCACGGGCGGTGGGGGGCGGGGGGAGAGGTGGGTCCAGCCCTGCCTGCTCCAGCGAAACCTCCCCTCCCAGTACAGGAAAACCGGGACCTGGCTGTGGGGTGGGGGACGTGGGAGAGAGTGGAGGATGAGGGAGACACACGCAGACAGCCTACAGGGGAAGAGACACAGCAGCCAGAAAAGGAGAGGCAAAGAATAGCAGCCTCCTTTTACTGAGATCACAGCAGGAGGAATCCAGGTCAGACCGACAGAAGGACTTCCTGTTAGGAAAAATTCTAGTTCTGCCTGGAGAGGGTGAAGACGGGGAGCTAGGGTGGCTGGCTCACCTAGGCAGGCCCGCAATCTCCCCTGCAGAGCTCCCCCACCCCCAAGTTTCAATACTGTGTTTTTCAAATGTTGTCTCCCCGGGCAGGCGTGCTGTTGGGTAAACGCAGCCCAGCACCAGTTGTCGGAACATATTGCTCCCTCCCGGCAAACACCAGCGCCAACTCCCACCCACCCCCAGATGCACTGGAGGTGGGGGCACCAAGGGTGACAATGCGAGCCCCATCCTCCAGATCTGCCCTGTCTATCCCCTTCTCCCATGGGGGTTGGACCCCAGGTCAATTTCAGGACCCTGGGGTGGGGTGAGGCGAACTCCGGCCTGTCTATCACGGGCTGGCACATGCTGAAGCCAGGCCCAGGGGCCACATGGGACCACCGGGCCCCACAAGACAGACCCTGGTGCCCTGCCTTGACTCCCACCCCACCCCCAGCCTTTGCCTCTCCTGCCAGGGCAAACCCCTCGTGTTTCCTCAGACAGGAAGTGCAGCTTCAGGCCCCCTGGCCCATTCCCCAGGTGGTGCCCTGGGTGGGAACAGTCTCTCTGGAGTGCCTGACACACCTCTCCAGTTTCTTTAAAATGCCCCATCCAGATGCTCCCGCAGAACCAGCCCTACCCCCCGCCTGCTGGAGCGCCAGGCTGGTGCTGACCGAACGGCAGGCTCTGATGAGGGGGGTGCGGGGCAGGGAAAGGGCTGTGTGTCCACATCATCTTCGGGGTACACCCGGGAGGCCCCCACTTACAGCTGTGGATGAACACACACACACCCTCACTGCGTGTCCACACATGTCTTAGCAAGCATGTGTTTGCTCAAGAACTTGACCTGCTAGTGGTGGGGGGGGGGTGTTGCTCAAGGAAGCTGGGAGGCACTGTCCTGGCTTGGGGAGGTCAAGATGCAGAAAGCGGCCCTCGGAGAGCTTTGGTCCCATGTACCAGGGGGCTCAGGCTGATTCACTTCCCCTCCTCCCCAGGACCCCATTTGTCCTGCATCCATTTTCATGGTGACAAGGTCAGGATCACCAGGGACAGTGTTGGAGTCCCCCAAGGTGTCCAGGAAGGTGGAGGGCTTTGACCTACTGGGCCCCTACAGGGAACTCCAGTGCTCTGGCCCTTTAAAGGGGTGAATAAGGGACGTTCAAATCTGCTGGGGCTTCAGGCCTAAGTCCAAGCCCCCTCTTCGGCAGCCTGGGGGCTATGGAGGAGGAGAGGGAATGAAGGAGACGAGGGCAGAAGGAGATTTCGGGAAGGCACTTCTGCAGTCACCTCCCCTCTGCCGACCCCTAGATGCATTCCACTCAGCCCCAGCCCCAGAGAAGCCCCCAGTCACCTAGCTCAGGTGGGTGGACAGAGAAGGGACAGGCACCGCCACCTGGGAGCCCACCAGGAGGAGAGCAGAGAAGGAAGGAAGGAAAGAAGGCTGGTGGGAGGGAGCAAGGGAGGGAGGCAGGCGGGAGGGAGGAGGAGAGAGGGAGGAGAGAGGGAGGGACGGAGGAGAGACGCTTGAACAAAGAACCGAGGAGCTGGGGCTGGCAAGGGGTGCAGGGAAGGGGCGGTAGATCGAGGGGTTCTGGAGGCACCTGGGCTTGGGGCAGGGGGCTAGGTGTTAGAATCGCCTGGCCGGCTCCAGACCTCCCAGGGTGAGGGTGGGGGTGGGGTGGGGGTGGACAGCCTGCCTCAGGGAAGGGGGCTAGGCTTCTCGGAGCTGAGAACTGCCAGGCTGGAAGGGAGGTAGGAGCAGGGGCTGTGGGGGAACATGGGGAAGAAATTATTAACAGCATCCCACCCCCTACCCAGCTCCTGGACACTTGCCCTCCTGGTTCCTTGGTTTCCCCCCTCCCCCAACACCCCACGGACCAGGAAGCAGAGCCATCCCAGCAGAGCTGGGACTGAAACCCCTCCTTTCACGGTGGTGGTGGGTTCCCAGTCAAGGTCACCAGGTTTGGCTCCATCCTCCCCCTCAAGGTATGCCTAGCAGAGCAGTGGGAAGCTGAACCTGGGCTGCTGGCCTTCTTTTCCCCAGCCACACTTCCGGACCTGGCTCCTTCAGAACTGAGGGGCAGCAGCGAGCGTAGCTGTGCCCAGTGCCCTCACCTCCCAGAACACCCACCCCACGGGTCCAGGCACACTCCTGGTGCAGCCTGGGAAAAGGTTCCAGCTCCACCTAACCCCCTGGGCTGCGGTGAGCCCCCCAACCCCTGGGTGCAGTTTCCATGTTCTGGAGACAATCTGGGTGAATTCAGGAGGAAAGGAGCCACCAACCGGGCCCAGCTCCAGGGCAGAGACGGAGGTGCTGTGAGTCCGACCCCTCCCCCAGGTGTTCATGGGCTGGCATTCACAAGGCAGTTATCTCAAGAATGAGAAGTGATTTATCCAGCCAGGCCCCCAGCTCTAGCTCCAGGTGACCCCCTCCTGCCATCCCCGCCTCACTCCTGGGCCACCTTAACACTTTCTGGTCCCACCTGCTCTAGGAGAGCCCATCAAGCTCCTGGCGTCCCCTGCTCACTTTGCCGCCGGGTCCCAGCCTGCCCAAATGGGCGGCAGGCTCTCCCAGTTTGCCTAAACCCCACATACAACTGCGTCCCTAATGGAGCAAGGCTCCCTGCAGAAAAGCAAACCCAAGCTGGCACCTGGGGGGCAAGGGGTTGGCACAGTGCTGGGGGAAAAGCCTTGGGGCTGGGGGTCCTCCTGCCCCAGGGATCTGGGAGCCCCTCCACGTGGGGGCGGCCAGCACAGTGCTACCTTTGAGCAGAAGACCATCAGGTAGGGACACTGAGGCAGGCGGGGCGCACCTACCGGGAACGGCGCTGCCTGAGGCGTTAGTGGGAGAGAAAGCTGAGCCAGGAGAAGGGGCACTCGGATTCCCGCTCCAGGACCGTGGGAGTGGGGGACGGCGGTAAGGGAACACCCACCCACCCACCCACCCAGAACCTTATGGGGAAAAGTTGCTTTGCACACTGGCGACTCCGCAGGCCACATCATCCACACACCTCCATGTCGCCCCAATGCCAAATGTCCGGACAGACCGAACAGGTACAGCGCCCACCCCAGTTCGGTCGCCCGTGTCTGTGGTAAGCCTCCTGACTCCCTGATGCCCGCGCCTCGGACACTTCCGCAGAGTTGCAGTGCCGCGGGTCCCAGAGGGATCGCAGGGTGGCCCGGCCGCCTGCCCGCTCCCTCCCGCTTCCCGCTGCACTCACCTCTTCCGCGGCGGCGGGGCCTGGGCTCCCGGGCGGTGGCGGCGGCAGAGCCGCTCCGGGTTGGGCCGGCCCGGGCTAGCGGCCCCCCGGGGCCATGGCCCTGACCGCGCTCTCTCGCCGCTGTGCCTGAACACGGGTCGGCGCCGCGGCCCCGGCTTAACGGGTTCCAAGGGCTTCAAGCGCGTCAGCAGCTGAGGCCCCGGGCCCCAGCCCGGGCCATGGGAAGGCTCAGGGGCGCTCGGGGCCGCCTCCCCCCGGGTGGGCTGCGGGCGCCCCCTGGCCGGCGCGCCGAGGGCGCATTCCCCGGCGCGGGACGCGGGGCGCGGGCAACAGCGCGCTCGGCTTCGGGGCGCTGCGCTCAGCTCGGCCCGATGGCGCTGTGCCTGCCTGGTTGCTGGGCTGGGGCCCGGCGGCCGCGCGGGGATGCGCCGCTCCTCGCCGCAAGCCCTGGCCCTGCGCTGCACTCGGGGGTGGCCGGACCGCGGCCGCTCGCTAGCTCGCTGGCTCTGGTCTCGCGGCCGCAGCCGGGACAGGGTGCTCCTGGGCGCGCGGGGAGCGCCCCTAATTGGCCACCGTGGGCGACATTTGCATAGCGCGGCCCCGCCCCGCCCGGCCCCACCCCCGGGGCGGGACCCGCCCGGCCGCCACCCCGCCCCCGCTCCACCTGTCCGCTGGCTAGGCTGGGGTCTCCCAAGCGGTAGGGCTGCCCGCGCCAGGGGAGGTTAATCTGCACCCCGCGCCCCCGCCCTGGCTTCGCGGGCGGCGCCCCCGCCCCGCCCTGGCTTTGTCTCTCCGTGGATACACCGAGCTCCGGCGCCTGGTGTTTACCCGGCACTCAACTCCCTGGCGGGAAGGGCGAGCGCGCCGGGGAGCAACGAGCCTGCGCTCACCTGCGCACCCCTGGTCGTGTCGCTCCTGCCCAGTCCCTGCCGGCCCGCCGCGCGTGTGAGCCCCGCAGCGCAGGACCCAGGACTGCCCTGGACGCTCAGCAGGTGGCGGTGCAGCCCCTGGGACAGCTGGCACCGCTGGATGCTGCCCACACCCTCCAGCCCAGGCCGGGTCGCCGCTGTCGCCTCAGCTCTGCCATCCACTCGAGGGCTCCCTGTGATTCCCCCCAACCTCCAGCCTTATTTCAAGTCAGCAGCCCCAGGGACCCACCCATTATGGTTCTATACCCCAGAGAAGCCAGATAGGCTGGGCCTCCTCTCCTAAAAAGGACACTTGCTTTCAAATGGCCTTGTGATGACCCCAGAGCCCTGCAACTGAATGGGAGGGACCCTCTACCCAACCCAGCCCCCAAGGTCATGGCCTCACCAGCCAGGACCACAGTCTCAGCCTTGCCCCAGGCACTTTGCTGAGGTCCCAAGGGGCGGTCTTTGTCCACTCACTCCTACGTCTTCTATTCCTTCTCCTTTCTCCTTTCCTATCTCCTCTTCTTCTCCCTCCTCCTCCCCCTCCTCCTCCCTTCTTTTTCCTTCCCCTCCTTGTCTTCTCGTTTTCTATCCTCTTCTTCTCCTCCTTCTCTCCCCCACTTTTCTTCTCTTACTCCTCTCCCTCCTCTTCCTCCCAGCTCCTCTCCTCCTTTCTCTAGTCCCCCTGCCAGGGCTCCTCCCTCTCCCTCCCCCTTCTCCTGGCTCACCAGATCCTCTGGAGAAGGCCTCTCTCCCTTGACCCAGGGGCTGGTGGACTGCAGACGCAGGGGAGAGCGGGATGTGGAGGATCCGGCCGGCCGGCCTTGGAGTGCCGGCCACAGGCTCCCGGCAGGGGCTGGCCAGTTGAGGTAGGACACCCCAGCTTGGAGTCACATGGCTGCCGTGACCAGGCTGCCCTCTCTGTTGTGTCTCATTTAAAACACTGTAACCATCATCGCTCCTCATCCCCACTCCTCTGTACCAGGGTTACCCCGGAGGTCACCACCGCTGAGCCGCCATCAACAGCGCACCTTATGCCACCATTACTGTGGTTTCCAACACCATCCCTTCCACCACCCCCAGCCCCAGCTTCCCTCATAGCCCCGCCACCTCGGTCGCCCCCCCCCCCCCCCCGGCGTGAGCATCCTCATGGTCAATAAAGCAGAACTGGAAGGACTTGCCAAAGACTCCAGGGTGCTGGATTGGGAAGGAAAAAGACTCAGTGGATTTCTTCGTAGAGCTCCGCTCACGCACACAGAACAGGCCCAGGGCACAGAGGTCTCGGGAGGGGGCAGGGTGCGGACGGGGAGTGGGAAGGGAGGCAGAGCTGAGCCTGGCTACCCCCGGCAGGATGCCAGGTCTCTCCTAAACAGTTTGAGGAGGCTGAATAATCAATATAAATAAGAACAATTATGATTGCAGCAGTGAATCTGCACTGCACCCTTGCCCTGTATCTGTGCTGGGCTGGCATTGTGTGCGTGTCCTTATATATATATTCAGGAGGAAACTGTAGAGCCTCCCACCATGTTGCCTTCCATTATTCCATTTCGGGTGTCCAAGGCCCCTTGAAACCAGCCTCCGTGCCAGGCTGGGGGCCCTGTGCACCAGGTTTGTGGTCGTTCAACCCAAGGCACTTCACAGTCCCTCTGCAGAGCGGGTCTCAGCCTCCCCATTGTACGATGCGCAAGAGGAGCCTGGGAGGAGCTCTGGGAAGGTTCTAGGAGGGAAGGGCAAGGCCGTGGGGCCCCACAGAGCCAAGGGCCTGCAGCCCAGACAGGTGCTCTGAGCTGGCCTGGGTGCTGGAGCCCCACACAGGACTGACAGAGGTCAGTAAGTCTTTACTGAATGAATCAGAGAGCAAATCCCTGCAGCACCCAATCTGAGGATCGGAGAGGGAACTGGAGCTGAGAGCCAAGTGGCTAGGAGCCAACTCCCCACCCTACATCCCGACCCCTCTGGACTCGCTGGCCCCACCCAACGCTCTCCTTGCCACCCAGGTTCCTTCTGTCTCCCCCTCCCAAAGCCACTCAGCTGTGCTAACCTCACCTGAGAGCCACCCAGGATGCCCTGTGGAGTGGCCCCCTGGCCAGGCCTGCCTCCTCTCTGCTGGACACTCAGATCCCAAGCATGCTTCTTCAGCTCCCCCACGGCCCACCCTAGCACCAGTCTGGACACACAAGGTGGGGGGGGGAGGGTGCAGAGATGGTTATATCAGGTCTGGTTTCCTCACCGACCCAGCCTCTGGGGTCTCCCTCCTGGAGCCGCCCCCACTTCCTTCCCAGATAGCCTCTGGCGCCTACAGGGCAGGCCCTTGGGGTAACACCCCTACTGTGTGGCCGTGGACTCCTGGCTCAGCACCTCCGGGAGCCTGTGAGGTGCCTCACAGCCCCACAGCGGGTATTGCAGTTGGGAAGGGATTGGCCCCCTTTGTCTCAGCGCCCACCCAGCGCTGACAGCAGGCAGGAGAGCTTTGGAGGTCTTCTCCACCACCACCCTCCACCCCCGTCCCCTCAGGCTGGTCCGGTCTTTGGTTCTGGCGTGCTCCTGTCTGTTTCTTTTCATTCTGGCTCTGCAAGCTGTGCTGTGGGGACTGAGGCACAGCCCTGGGCCTTCTGGGACCTGACCATCCTCTGTCTGTCCATCCTGTGGCTTCCGTCCTCAGGTGGGTAGGGGGAAGCCCACTATATGGGGTAACTGGAGAGAGACTGTGCTTCAGGCCCCTGCATCCGGAAGGCCGGACTGGGGAGGCCTGGGCTGCAGAGGTCCCTCGTGCCCCCTGGATGAAGGTGGCGACTAAGCCAGCACTCCCCCCTCTGGCCCGGTCTCTGGGGAACCTGTTTCCCGGGCCTAGCAGGCTAAGCAAGCCCTGGCCCGCCCAGCCCCGGCGTTGCTGGCTCAGGTTTCCCCACTTTCTGGTTTTCTCATCTCCCCTGCCCCAAGCGCTGCCTGCTCTCTGGCCCAGCCCCCACCCGCCCGCGCCGGAACTGGATCCCAGAGAGGGGGAGTGTTGGAAAAGGGGCCAGGGCGGGGGTGCAGGGAGGCTGCTCCGGCGGCACCAGGAGGGGGCGGGCATCACGGAGTCACCGGCAGGCCCCGAGCTGGAATGGGGGTCGGCTCCTCCCGCTCAGCCTTTTCCTGCCCAGCCTGCCCCAGGGGCTGGCTCTGAGCCGATCAAAACTGGAACGACCCACCTCCCTGGCCGCTCCCCAAAGCTGCCTCTAGGCCTTTTCTGCTGCTGTCCCCTCTACCAGGAATGCTCTTCCCAGACTTCAGCGCCAGTATAAACCCAGGTTTCCGCTAGACCGGAGCCCTCGGCCGCCTCCTTCACCCGGGAGCACTCACTCTCCTTTTCTGCACAAGGGCCTGGCCTCCCTTCTTCAGGCCACCTCACCCCAAGCCTCTTCCAGGAGCTCTTACCGCCCAACTCTGGGCCTCTGCACATGCCGATCCCCTGTGCCTGGAGCCTCCCCATTCTCTCCTAGGGCCTCGGGACTCTGGGCAGACATAGCCCCCCAGAAAGCCAACCCTATTGGCCCAGCCAGGAGTTTCCTTGGGCCCCTGCTGGTCCCGCTGCCCCATCCAGACCCTCCGGGATCCTGTTCGGGACCCAGGCCCCTCTGCATCCCCCCCAGCTGGGCCCCACGCGGGCCTATCCTACCGGAGCTGCTTCTCGTGAGTTGAGAGTGAACAAGAGGGGGACACAAGGATGTGACCCTCACATGTCCCCCCAGTCATGTGTGTGTATTTGTACTTGGGGGGGTGAAGGAGGTGGGGGTTGGGTCGGTCCAAGCTTGGCTGGCTGCCAAGTGACCCATGACTGTCGGCCAGCCTAAGCATGTCCTGTTTAGACAGGGGCCAGACAGCCAGCCGTCCCTCGCCCACTCGGGCCTGCCAGCCCCTGCTGGGGAGCCCAGTTCTCAGACCCACAGCTCAGCCCTTCTCTGGTTGTGAAGAGGCCTCCTCACCGAGTTGAGACGGGGCTTCCAGGTTTCCTTTGCATGATGGCAGAGGCCCTGCCTCCAGTGCCTGGGCCCCAGGCGCTGAGCCCTGGGTGGGTAGCGGTCGGGCAGCCCCAAGCGCCCGGGGCTCAGGGGAGGCCGGCTGAGGAGACAGGTCTGTGTAGAAAGGACGATCTAGAGCCCAGCCTGGGAACTCCGACCAGCAACTTGTTGGCCTCTCCCGAGTGAGCTGGGGCCACTCCAGCTTCCAGCTTCTCAGGCCAAAAAGCCAGAAATCAGCCTGGACTCTCCTGCTCACAGTTGCATCCAAACCATCAGCAAATACTTTCAACTTTACCTTCAAAATATACGAAGTATCAGATGACCACTTCCTGGCCAGCAGCTCTGCAGCCATTGTCAATGGAGCCCCCACGTCCACGGAGCCTCGTCTCTCGTCCAGCGCCGGAGCCGCCTCACTGGACTCCCTGCTGCTCCTGCAGACCCTACAGTCCAGTCGATCAGGATCGGGGGGTGCCGTTAGAATGGAAGCCAGGTCATGTCTCTCTCCTGCCCAAAGCTCTCAAAGGCTCCTCCTCCCTCGAGAGTCAAAGCCAAGTCCTTACAGTGTCTGTCCCTCCAGCACCCTGCCCACCTCTGGGCACCTGCCCTCTGCTCCAGGATACACCCTCCCCTCTCTTCCTCCCACACCAGGCCCACGCCAGCCTCAGGGGTCCCGCTGACTGACGGGAGGGGCCGCAGTCCAGGGCCCTCCGTCCTCTGACCGGGGTCTGGGGGCTGCTTTCTATCTTCCTCTTCCGGTGGAGCAGGGTTGGCTGCCCATTTGCTGTTATCTCTTCGACCTGAGAGCCGGGCTGATCACAGAGTGTCTCAAGCTGCAGCAGCAGGGCCTCAAGGTAGACTTGGCCTTGAGTTAAAAGGCAGCAGAGCTCCAGTGGCGAGCCCCCGGGGGCAGAGGTGCACCGCAGAGCAGGCAAGCCCTGGGCAGCCCCTGCACGAGCTGACGGTGATAGGCTCCGGTCCTGTGGGGTTTCTGGCTGCCTCCCAGGCCCACATCTGCCGCACACGCCCCTCCATGTGTCTGTGTGGCCACAGTCCTGGGGGAGGGGGCCTGAGGAAGGTCCTGCAGCCAGGCCTGCAAGCTGGGATCTGGACTTACTTAGTTCCAAATGACTGGGGAATGTCCCTTCCGTGACAGCCTTGGAGTGGCTTCCCCTGGTCCCCCACTACACACAAGGAAGTGGACTCAGATGAAGGCGACCCCCAGGGGGGGAAGGAGCAGGGCTGGTGGGCAGACTGGGGCACCTGGCCATCCTGGTCCTCTTCCCGAAGCATAGCTCCAGTGTCCCCCAAGGAAGGGCTATCACAGGAAGTCACTGTCGATACCCTCAGACCAGAGACCTAAGCCCAGAGCGTCCCATTTTGGTCTCCGCCCCCCTCAAGCCAGACAGAGGATCCAGACCAGCACTGGGGCCCACTGGGCCGAGAGGCTTCTGTGGAACAGCAGCATCGGAACCACCCAGGAGAAGGGCTCCTTGCAGAGAACCTCCTGCAACTCATGGCCCCAGTGCCTTGGGGGAGGGTCGGGCAGCAGGGCTAACGCCAGGCGGCATGGAGCTGGGCCTGTCCTAGCCGGCCTGGTGCCAGCCAAGCACTTCATCCAGCCGATGAGTCTCTTTCCTCCCTGGGCCGCGGTTGGCAGGGCAGCAAAGCCGAGCCCCGGCTCCCTAACGCAGGACAGGGTGCCTTCCTGTCAGTGTTTGGTTTCCGAACAGAACTGGACAGAGCTGCTCCCTTGGCCATCCCTGACCTCTGACCTCGCACCTAGGGATCACGGCCTCTGCCTGCACTGTCTGTGGAGTCCTAGGAAGGATCAGGCCTCTAGCTCGCCTTGGCTGGAACATCAGTGGGAGCCCATTCAACAGAAGGGAATAGCACCACCTTGAAGAGTAGCAGCCTGGGCCGTCCTTGTCTGGGGATTCCAGACTAGGGCCCCCTTGAGTGTTGGGGTGCAGCTCTGATTGAGAGAAGACTAGGACTGGCCGGAGGGTAATGAAGTGAGGCACAGTCTGATTAGAGACTATAAAGGATTCTGTGGCTCCTGAGGGGCCACAGAGGGAGCTCTGGGCATCGAGGAGAGAGAGGACAGGCCTGGGCTGGTCACGGGGGGCACTGCCGAGTATCTTCCGAATCATCCGGGGTCCCCTCATCTTTCTTGTGGAGCCCATCCATCAGGTCTGACCTGAGATTTGGGTGTAGGGAGAGAGGCTTCGTCCTTGGTCCCCACACACCCCGCACGTGGCCTGGCTGGCTGGCCTCCCTGCACCCTCTCCTGAGACAGTGGTGGAAGCTTTAATCCGAGGACAAGTTTCTGCAAAGCTCATATTAGCTGCAGGAAGAAGCAGGGACCAGCCTAGATGGAGGGATAAGGGAGGGGGAGGGGGAGGGAGGGGGCAAGGCCTGCAGAGGAGATATCAGAAATCTGCACCTCCCTCTGGCCTGTCTCCAGCACCCCCAGACTAACTTGGGGGACTTGCTCTTGCCACCCTGAAGGATGCACTCGTGCGTGCACAGCCTGCTTGGGCACCTACTCTGCGCCTCCTCCACCTCAGTCACGGTCACACAGGTGGTTCCCTCCACTTTCCATCTCAGCCTGCATCTGTGCCCCGCAGGCTGCAGCTCAGCCCCTCCCTCCTTGTCACCCCGCCCCAGCAGCGCATCAGTGCCTCCTGGCCAAGGACATCTGTCCCAGCCTGAGAGGAATCTGAACTTCTTGGGGGCCCACAGATGAGATCTCAGGCAGCATCCCAAGCCCCTGGGACAACACAGGCCCTTGGGAAGCCGGTGTTTCCCAGCCAAGGATCTGGTTGGGCCCCGCTCCCCGGGAGGGGCCCAGCGGGACTGGCTGAGGCCTGTTCTCTGCATAACACTGTGTCTTGCTGGAGTTAGTCACCCATAGACGGAGCCGGTCCTGGACCTTTGGCTTGCTCAGGGCTTGGGTTCTGCAGCCTTGGGTTATACAAGGTGTTCCAGGCCAACTCCCCATTGTCCTGGGGCCTTCCACTGGGGAAGGGGCCCTGGATGGGGAGGGAAGGGCATGTGTTCCCACCAGCCAGAGTCTGAAAGAAATTCTGTGTTCAACCGTGAGCAACACCCCCTGCCCCCCGGACCTGGTGGGGGGTGCCAGTTCCTGCTCACTCTGTCACTCGCTGATCAAGGGCACTAACCACCCCACCATAGATGGGACTGCATGTCCTGTGGGTCCCAGGCTCTAGAGAACTCACCCCATAGGTCCCCAGGATGGGATCTTCACACCTTCCCATGCCAGGGACCCCCCCACCCTCAGCCAGGCCAGACCATTTGGCAAAAGGGGAAAACAAAGCGAGGGCCCTAAAAGTCTGAGTCAAAACCAGCAAAAGCCAGCCTGCTGGCTAAGGGGCCAGGAGGTCACACAGAGGGCCTCGCAGAGCCTCCCAGACAAACCTCAGTGGTGGGGAGCCACATCCCCGGGGCCTGGCTGTGTGGTTCCGAGGGTCCCTGCAGGCCGCAGCCTCATCACCCTACAAGCACATGGGTCTCAAGCCCTTGCCCAGGCCAGCCTCCCACCAGGGATGTCCCTGGGCAGGCTCTCTGGGTCCTTCTGGCCTGGCTCAAACGCTGTCCCCCCACAAAGGTCTCCCCAGTTATCCAGCTAATCTCTGTCCTCTGAGCTTCTGGGGGGAAGCCCTCACTCCGCCTTTTGTCTCAGTCAAACGTCGCTCATTCATTCATTCATTCTTCACTGTCATTCATTGGCAGACATCACATGCGCCCGACGCTGCGCCAGGCGCTGGGCGGCAGAGGCCGACGTCGCCACGCCTCACCCTCGTTCTGGGCCATGAACTCCAGAGGGTCTGGTGGAGTCTCCCCTGGGCGAAGGGCTCACGCTGGCTCTGGGAGCACAGTAGCATGGGCCGGACTGCTGCCGGGCCCCTGCTCACTGGGTGAGGAAGCCACCAAGTCCCCACCCTCCACTGCTGGTTTTCCACCCCAGGCCGGGGTGAAATCTCAACAACACTGTCTCTGAGAAGTGGAAGGACGGGCTTACAGGCCTGGGACTGAGGGCTGCGGTCACCTTGAGAGACCTCGGTGGCCCTGGGCAGGGAGTTCAAGTCCTTGCAGGGCCCAGGCCCCTCCTGGCCCCAACCCCTTGGAGAGGGCTCAGGAGGGCTGGGAGCTGGGCCCCGGGCAGGAAGGGGCCTGGCATCTGCCAAAGCGCCTACGTAGGTGTGGAGACTGGCGAGAGTCTGGCTGCAGCGGAGCCCTGCCGGTCTGGTCCTGCTGTCCACGCCGCTGCCAGAGCTTCCACGGGAGGGGGATCGTGGCCACCGCAGGCAGGGCCACTGAGCAATCCGGCCTCACTCTGCCTCTCTCCACCTGTCCAAACACCCAGGCCAGTGAGGCGGTAGGTGCTGTACACGCGCATGTGCAGGCCCCGCCCAGGACCCCTCAAGCCCACGCCCAGAGGCGAGGCTCTCACCCCACCGTGTGCATGCACGGCCCATTCTCCGGGCCTCAGTTTCCTCATCTGTGACAGGAGAGCAAGTCCCTCCCTCCCAGGGGCTGGAGGGTGAAACAAGCCACCGAGAGAGAGCAGATCGCTAGGAGCTGCATGTCCGGTGCACTCTGACTGTGTCACCTCTGTTATGACTCCTTGTCCCTCCCCAGTGGATGACCAACACAGACACCATCATCAGGGACGCAAGGGCTTGCCTGCATTGCTCTGCCACCTGCTGGGGCCCCAGGAGAAAGAGGGCAGGCATTTGCCCTGTCATCCCGCAAAAGGGTCCACCCAGGATGGGGCAGCCTTAACCCATGATCCTGCCACACTGCCTCTGCTTATCAGGCCCACAGGACCCCCACAGCAGCCTCCACCAGCAAAGGTGACCTCGCCGTCACCCAGTGGGCCCTCATGGGGCTGTCATGGGAGTGTGGCACTGGCAAAGCAGGTGGCCGGGGACTCCCGGGACACACACCTGCATCCCTCCAGAGCAGGCCGACCAACAGCGCCGCAGCCCACAGC
>PVJI01007035.1:20849-81569 GCA_004026765.1 Micronycteris hirsuta
GGGGGGGGGGGGGGGGGGGGGGCCGGGGCAGAGCTCAGCCCAGAGGCAGGTGTGGGCCCGGGAAGAGCCCTGGGGAGCCCCCGCCAGAGGCAGAGGCCAACGAGGGGCAGCCACGGGCCCTGGGCAGCTGGCGAGTCATTCGGAAGAGGAAGCAGAGGTTTGAGGAACCAGGTCCTCTCTGCCCAGGGAATGAATGGGTGGGGCCTCCTTGGCCACCGCTGAGCACAGTCTGCTGGTGGCCTGTGAGTGGTCTTCCCCAGAGAGATGGGCACCCATCTGGGGAACACGCTTCCTTCCCGAGGGGTGGGGTGCTGGGAGGCCTTGAGATTCCAGGAGAACACAAGGCCAAGGGCTGCATCCATCTGGAACCTTCTCCCCTTCCCAGTGTCCTAGCAGCCTCCACACCCCTGGCTGCCATTCAAGCGCCCCTACCAATGACCCTGGGGCTGGGACTGGGGCAGGGCCCCTGCTTCCAGGAGGCATGGGCTACTCCTCAGAGACGCTGTCCTAGCACTAGCATTCACAAGTGGGGAAGCCGAGGGCCAGAGGAAGAGGGCCCAGTGCACTGAGGGGCTGAGTCTCTGTGGGCATTCCTGCCAGGCCCCAAGCATGAGAATTCCTGGCAGAGAGAGTGGGCTCTGACTGCAAGCCAGCTTTGAGGCGCCGCCAGGCGCCCCAGCCCTGCCTCCCAGAGCCCCCAAACCCTCAAGCCTCTGGTCTCTGTACCCTCCCCAGGCACACAGACTTGGCAGTGCCTCCCTACCCCAGGCACCACCCCGGGAGGACTCCAGCCTGCCTGCTTCTCCCGGTGAGAACCCTACAGGCATCCCCCTTTCCGGCTTCCCCGTGCCGGCTTCCCCGTGCCACTGGGCCTGGGGACCCCCTGTCTCAGAGGTTGGCCGGACCAGGTCGGGAAGAGATGGGGAGGGGAGAGGAGATGGCCCCAGTGGAGGATGCGCAGCCTGTCTCCCCCAGGGGTTGTCTGGGTGTCAGGCTGGGCTCTTGGCTGCCCTGCCCCCACCAGGTGTGGGGCTTCCGGCAGCTCAGAGGCCCCTTTGTCCCTTATCTTCGCTGCCTCCTCGGTGGCAGTATCCAGATAAGCATCCCATTGGGGCTGAAATTCCAGCCCAGCGGCCCATTCCCCCACCTGGGGGTCTGGACCCGCCAGCTGCACACTTTCCCCAGAACCTGCCCAGTGAGCAGGGTGCACCTTGGAGCCCCTCAGCTGCACATGTTCCCCAGGACCCCCAACCCCATGGTCACTCAGACTCCCCTGACCCTCCCCCGCGTTGTTGACAGTGGGCCACTCTGAGGCCCCCTCCTCCCCGCTCTGCATAGCTGGGGGTGGGGGTCTGCTGACGGCCCTGGCCTACCACTGGGAGCCAGAAGCCGAAGGGCTGACCCCTGAGTGATCCCAGAGACCCCCCCAGGCCACCCCCAGACACAGGTCCCCGAGCTTCCTGGACCACCCCTCCCAGCCCCACTCAGCCTCGCTCCTTCCCTGGCTCCCCCTCCCCCCTCATTAAGCCTCCTAAACCCGCCAGCTCCCTGAAGCAGGAAATTGCATTCTGCCAAGATTAAATGGACTTGAACGCCCTGCCTCTGCCCGCCAGGGAGGGGAGCTGAAAGGAGCCAAGTTTGCTGGGGGTGGGGGCCGGGAATTGCAGGTTGAGGAGGGGGTTCCTGAAAGGTGGGGTATTTCAAGATGGGGTAGGGGCTTCCTCGCAGGCAGAGGGGTGAGGACAGGGACTTGGGGAGGCTGGGGACAGCTGATGGCCTCCCTCCCTGCGAGGGAAGGAGACCAGAGAGAGGAAGCCACTCTGTGGGGGTGGGCACGGTCTGATTAGGGAGGGGGAGGGGGAGGGGAGCGGGCAAGGCAAGGGGAAGGAATGGTGATTGGGAGGTGAGAGAGGACGCCTGTCAGGTGGAGACCCAACTGACAGGAAATGGGAAATGAACCTGGGGGGTGGGGCGCTCACTGCTTTTCAGAGTACCAGGGGGAGGGGCTAGCACAACTCACCCCCCCCCCAGCACTGGCTCAGGTCTCTTAGCAAGGTTAGTCAGGCCTGTTAGGGACCCCTGTGGGCCCATGGGGAGCCCCATGCAGTCCTAAAAGTACCCAGGACCCTAGGACCCACCCCTATGCAGCAAAGTAGGGGCACTAGCCTTGAGGGTCCCAGGCAGCGAGGGCCCGCAGCCTGCACCCCCCAGGGGTCCCATCGCCCACAGAGGGCAGTGCTTCTTGCCCGTGGGGCTGAGAGCTCCAGGACGTGGACACCACCTCCGGAATGGCCACGCCCGGTCCCCAAGTCCTGGCAGCACATTGTCCCTATTTCTCAGGGGCTGCTCCTCCTCCCAGGTCCAGGCCCTCCCCCTGCCCCCGCAGGACGATGCCAGGTGTCAGGGGAACAGGGGAGGGTCCATGCCCGTCCCTTCTTCCCCAGGTGGGCAGGGGCAGGGACAGCTGGACTGAGCATGAGCCTCAGAGGGGCAGTTCACACCCTGGGCCCAGCCCTGCACAGAGTCGGGGCACTGGGCGGGAGGAGCGGGAAGGACAGCGGGCCCAAACTGGTCGCCATCATCCCTGGGAGTGCTTGTCCCAGGGAGCCGGGACCGCAGGCGGCCCTGTTTATGAGCCCCACTGTGTGCCAGCCTTTCCTCGGCTTTGGGGCAGCGGTGGACCCTGGGAAGGGCTGCCCAGCTCAGTTGGTGAGGCAGCATGCAAGGCCATGTGAGATGTCTTCTTGGAGGAAGTGGAGGCCATTTCTGTGCCGGGAGAAGACAGGTCGTCTGGGCTGGCAGTGGTCAGCCATGCTGAGTGGTTGGAGGCCCAAGTGGTCATCGGCAGGCCTGGGGCAATGGACGGCCGTGGGAACTCCTGTGAACTCCGGAGCAGGGCTGGGGGATGCCACCCCACCCCCACCCCAGCTGAGCCGGTTGCTCAGATGTTGGTGCCCATTTCAGGGAACCTGAGCTGGGTGGGTGGTTTCCCAGGAGGGAGGCTGGCGAAAAATGGGCTTTGTCTGCGTCCCTGGGAGGTGAGGCAGGTGTGCCCCCGGCTGGTGCGCTGGCAGTCACCCTGTCGGTCCCTGAGAATGGGGTTCCTGCCACAAGGATAGCTGTGCCCGCTGGGAAGGGACACACCTGAGTCAGATAAGGTGGAGGTGACAAGTAGCCCCCACTGCCCCCCAGTGCCTCTGGCCTGAACTGCTCCCTAGTCACTCCCCGGTTGGTTCTCAGTCTCCAGGCAGATCAGCCGGGCCAGCTGCCTGTGAGATCTGAGCTGGCCTGTCCTCAGGTCACTGATGAGCAGTGACCCGAGGCCCTGCCACCGCCTTGTCCTGGCTCCACATCCCCAGGCTATCCATTGTGGACCAGAGGTCCCTGCCCCCGGACTCCCCTCTGACCTCCCCTCCCTTCCCACCCCCCACACCCCACTGAGGCCTTCAGTCGGGGAAAACCTGCAGACGGCCCCCGCTGGGAAGGCCCTCCCTGGGTGCTGGCCTGCCTGGGCTCTGGGCTGCAGCCGCAGACTCCTGGACCTGGCTGGCCCAGCTCAGGGGCCTCTCCTGAGGAAACCACCTTCGTCCCTCCTCCAAGGGAACTCACACCCCTGTGGCCTCCATCCCCACGGGACTGTGTGCTCCAGGCTGATGGGTCCATCATGCCTGGTCCCCAGGCCCTGGCAGCAAGGGGTAGCCACTCAGCCAACCGAGGAAGTGACTGAGTACAGGGTTCCGGCCCGTTTCCAAGGCTGCAGGGCAAGTCCGTGGCCTTGTCCGTGGAACAGCCTGTCTGCCCCTCTCTTCCCTGCGGTGGGTGGAGGTTCGGGAGGGGTGCAGGCTTCAGGCGGAGGTGGTTTCTGCCAGCACAGAGCTCAGAACCTTCCTGGAGGACAGGTCAGGGACTGAGGACATAGGTGCCATGCCCTCAGGGCCCCAGACACAGGAGAGAAACCTGAGATGAACGGACAAGATGTCGGAGCAGCAGGGACAGGTAGGCTGTCCTGGTCAGGGGTGGAGCCAGGGCCCTCCCTTCAGGCACTGTCATCAGGTGGGTGAGGTGGGAGGGCTTCCTAAGCTTCTAAAGTCCACCTGCTCAGCCAGCAGTGGGGACCACCTCAGTGACACCCAGGGCTCCCCACCCCCTCAGCTCTGATCTGCCCCTGCCCCTGTTGCTGGGTCACCTGAGCTGCTGACAGGGCAATTTATATCCCCCACTCAGCAGCTCCCACTGCTCCCACCCCTGTGCATGGCCTGCCAGCTTCGGCTTCATCCAGGGGGAACTGCCAGGAGGCCGATTCAACCACCCTTTCTCCTTGACCAGGGCGGCCCACCTGGGCCCAGGGCCCCGCCCTGGCCGTCTGAGTAACATCCCCTCTCAGGGTCCCGCCCCCACCGTCCTGCTCCCAGGGCCCTGCAGACCCTGGGCTGTGGGGTTTCCATTGGGCTTCCTGCTCTTTCTGAAACTTGGGGGCCCCCCAGCTCTAGAGCAGAAGCGCTTGCCCCTTGCCTGGCGGTGGCATGAGGATGCACACCCCGGACTCGGTCCGGCATGTCTCAGGCTACAACAGTTGCTGGCATTTCTTCAGTTTCTCTTTCAAATGGCCCCTGGGGAGGCAGCCGCCTGGGTCCTGACTCCCGCTCGCTCCTGCAGCCCCGAGGACCCCTCCACTGAGACAAAGTGACATGCCTCCTGCTGCTCAGGATCCAGCTGTCTCGGGATCCCACCAGGGGGTCAGAGGCTGCTCCCTGCAGGGTGTGCATGCACGGGGTGTGGGGGACGGGGTGCTGGCTCTCAGCCCAGAGCAGAGGAAGTGGTCAGTGTCTGGGCCACCAGGGGTCCCAGGATGAGGTGGGCTCTATGCCCATGGCGACCCTCATTCTCCCCAGAGGAGGGTTTGGACTGGCCCTGCCCTTATCTGCCCCGCCCCACCACCAACTCTGCTGGGGCTCCAGCACTGCCGGAGCTGCCAGGGCCAGCGGGGTGTGCTGGGTGTTGGCTGATGCCAAGCCCCCGTCAGCAGCTCACAACGAGTAAGGTCCCCAGGTGCCCGCCGCTCCCAGAGAAGGGTCGCCCAGTTCGATCCTCAGTCTGGGTCACAAGTTTGGTCCCTGGTCAGTTGGGCCTATGAGAAGCAACTGACCCACATTTCTCTCTCACATGGATGTTTCTCTCCCTCTCCTTCTCCCTCTGTCCCCCTCTCTCTAAAAAATGAATAAACAAAATCTTTAATTAAAAGTAAAAAAGAGCTCTGGCTGGGGTAGCTCAGTGGACTGAGCACGGGCTGGGAACCAGAGGGTCCCGGTTCGATTCCCAGTCAGGGCACATGCCTGGGTTGCAGGCCAGGTCCCCAGTGAGGACCATGTGAGAGGCAACCATACATTGCTGTTTCTCTCCCTCTCTGTCTCCCTCCCTTCCCCTCTCTCTAAAAATAAATAAAATCTTTAAAAAAAAAAAAAAGTAAAAAAGAAGCCTCCTGCAGCCTGGGGGCCACAGATTGCTGGGGGGGCGTGGGGCTGGCCCTCCCCAGAGCCCACAGCCCTGGGAGAGGATCGGGGCAGCAAAGGAGAGGCGCTGGGGAGCTGAGCAGAGCGGTTCCCAGGCACCTGCCAGCTGAGCTGGGGGAAGGCTCGGCGCCAGGGTGCCCCCAACAGGACACCCCAGTTTCACTAGGGTTTGCCTGGGGCTTCTCTGGTCTGGGAGAGGGGCAGAAAGCAAAGTGAATGGGGGGGTGTCCACAACCTCCTCCCTCCTGTGCCTCCCCCCGACCCCACCACTCCTTCCCAGACCTCCTCCTCAGCTCTCCCGCTGCTGGCACAGAACCGAAGAGTTGACCATGCCTGCCATCGAGAACCCTGTGGCTTTGTCTGGGCCAACGGAGCCCACAGGGCTGGTGCGACTAATAATTCACAAGAGCTCAAACAGAGACTTCGTCATCCTGCACGTGGCGGGCCACGGACCCAGGTGGGCAGGCACTGTGGACCCTGGCTGCGCCTGGTGGGCAGACTGGGCTGGGGCTGCGATTTAGCAGAGGAGACAGCTCAGGGCCACGTTAACCCAAACCACCCTTAGCACTTTGGGACTCCCCGGCCTCGGGTGAGGGAGAAGCAGGCGTGGGCAGGCCCTTACCCAGTCAGGGCTCCAGCCGGGGGTTCTCCATAGCGCCTCAAGGTTGGCCTGCCCACCTGTGTCCCCAGAAGGGCTACTGCTGTAGGGTCTCGGCCCTTGAGCCCAAGGAATAGGGAAGCTGGGAGTGACTTCACTTTGGTCTTGGTGCCCGCCTGAGGGCCAGCCTGCTTCACTCAGCTCAGGGAGGCATCCACCTGTCTGGGCTGGGCTGTGAGTGCCTCTTCTCCCAGCCAGGAGGCAGGTGGCGGCGGGAGAGGTGCCGGGCCTCATGAATTTACAATGACCAGGCTAACCAAGCCAGTGCCTGTGAGGACCCTAGAGGGGAGGGGGCATTCGGCACTGGACAGTGTCTGCATCCCCTTCCATCCATCCTCAGACGCTCTCTACCCAAACCCCACCAGCCCGGGTTCCAGCAGGCTAATCTCCTTAGCACCAGTACACAGCCGGAACAGCATCTGCCCCCTATTGGCCACGGTGCCTTGAGATCCTCAGACAAACCTTGGGGACACAGCAGGGAGGCGGGGGGCCCTACTGACTGCCTACGTGGACGCACAGCCCCATGGGCTGCACTGCAGCCAGGCTTCCCAGGCGCGCTGGCCTCCGCCTCTCCAGCCACGCAGAGCGCTCACCCTCTCACCGTAAACCTGGGCTCGGGGAGGGAACGGGGAAGAGGCTCCCCTGTTCTGCAGGGTCCAGTCGGGGTGAAGGCGTCGGGAGGAATGGGGCCTGAGTCCCAGTCTTCCTACCGACACTCCACCTCTGCCTGGTGGCAAGTGGCCCGCCCCCACCCCAGCCTCCTAAGATTCAGAGAAGAAAAGGGAAGAATGAGGTGTCTGAGGATGAGGATTGAGGGGTGGAAATTACCTCAACTGAATTTTAAAAAACCCCTGGCTGGTTGCCATGGTAACAGAAAGGTGCATCCCATTGCCATGGCAACAGGCAAACACCGAGGTCTGCTGCTGGGATTGGGGATTTGGGATGTGGCCGGAGGGGGTGGGCACAGGAGGCTGGGCCCGGCTATAGCGGTTGCATGTGTGTGTTGGGGGGGGGGGGCTATGAAGCCTAGAATCACACATCCTCACCTTCCCAGGGGTCAGAAGTCCAGGCTGGGCGCCCCCGCTGGCCCCAGCAGTGGTGTCAGAGGAGAAAGATGGTTGGGAGTCCTCCCCTGGCCCCCACCCGGTCAGCCTAGGAGCCCCGAGGGGATCCTGAGTCTGCTTAACTGGGTTCCTCATTGGGCAGAGCCTGGGGCTTGGAGACCATCCAAGTGGCTCTGGACCTTTGAGTGGCAGCCTGGGAGTCACCTCAGTCACTGGTCCCCAAAGGGAGAAGTGCGTGGCCACGAGTCAGCTCTCTGAGGCCTGGAGGACAACTGTGAAATACCCTGAGTAGCTGCACTCTTGGAAGATGGCCACAGGGTGCGGAGGAAGGCTCCCGCGGCGCAGACGTCCCCTCTGAGACCCAGCCTCCAGGCCTGTGGCCAGAGCAGCGCCGGGTTAGTGTGAGGGCCGCGGAGGGGCAGGCGGGCTCTCAGGAAGCTCAGGCCACATCCCACAGTCCTGGTGCAGGCTCGGATCGACTCACGGGCCATTGCTCTACTGACCCTGTCAGGTCCGCAGGCTCCAGGGACCCTCTGCCTGGACACTCAGGCTCACTGGCCCTGCGGCCTGACCTCCACCCTCAGCGTCAGTCTCCGGGGCTCCCAGCGACGCCAGAAGATGCTCGGCAGACACACCTGGGAGCCTCTTGGCTCCGGAGTCTCAGGCTTTTCCATTAACGCATTAGCGTAGCCAAGGTTCCGAGACTCCCGCGTGGGGGCTGCCTGTGGTCTCGGAGACCTCGCGCTGTGTGCGTGCGCGCACACGCGTGCGCAGGATGGTCAGCAAAGGGGGCGCCCCACTTCCCAACGTGCCAGCCTCAGGCAGGCTCGTTACAGTCTGGACGCCGCTAGAGCGTGGCCTAGGGGGGCCCTGCTGCACCAGGGAGGCTGTGTGACACCCACCCCACCCCTCACCCTGAAAGTTGGGGTGGGTAGAGACAGGGGCGAGTTGGTTTAGGGGGAAAGCAAGCCTCCTGACTGCAGAAGTAAGGAAGTGAGGAAGAACCCAGGCACTCTGACGCCTCCTGCCCCCTTCAAGGCACCGTCTTGGCAGCCCTTCCGCGAGCACGCCCACTCCTGGGCATGTGGGCACGTGGGCACACACCAGGGCTGCAGGCAGATTCCAGCTCCAGTGCCAGGACTTGGACTTCAGGCCTCAACGCATTTCCCCCAAGGTGGCCAACCCCTCTTCAGGGCAGGAACCCGGAGCTGCGTCAGTCACTGCAGCCTGAGCTGCGCTGTGACCCACGGGAGCACCGGGGACTGCATGCACACAGCCCGCCGAGCCCCGCGAGGAGGACCCCAGCCCCAGCCGGCCCACTCCGCCTCCACCTCGCACCAGAAAGGGCCTGGTGGTCTTTCTGTCAGAGGGCTCGGCCTGGCAGCACCCAGGCTTCCAGGGGCAGGCGCCAGCGAGCCTGGGAAGACAAAGGTGTGGGTGGGGCCCAGGAGGCAGAAGCCGGAGAGGGCGTTGGGGCTCCGCCCCCAGGCCCCCTTGGGCTGCCCCGCCCCCTCACCACCAGCCCTGAGCCGGGTTTGGCAGAGCTGGGTTGCCTGCGATGGGGGCTGCACCCTGTGGGCAGGCGTAGAGCCTGTGGGCGACCCCTGGACTACACCCCTCTAGGAGCACGGGGGTCGTCCACCCTGATCCTGGAGCAGGCAGGAAATATGTCCCAAGTGCAGTGTGTGCCCATGTCCCCGGTACAGGACCTGCCAGGGCCAGGCAGAGTGGCCTTGGCCAGCGTTGCCCCTTGGAGGCAGTCCCTCCCTCGGGTCGCACTTCCGAGCCTCGGCTCTCCCAGCCCCTCACTGGTGTGGAGCCCAGGCAGCCGACCCACCCCATCAGGCCTACCCCACCCGTCCTGGACCCGAGACCCAGCTCTGGCCCCAGAAACGCAAGTCCTGTGGTCTTGACCCTGGCTCTCCTGCAGGCTCTCAGGACAAAGGTTGGGGCTGGGGCCTGGCAGATCCAGCCTGTCTTGTCATTAATATTTATCAGGCCTCAGGGGCCAGAGCCTGCAGCTGGCGTGGGGTTGGGGGAGTGGAGTGGGCAGAGGCTTCAGAAGGATCTCAGAGCCCTTCCCTAATGAGGGTGCTGTGAGGGGAGAGGGCCACCTGGGCCTTGGGATTCTGGGGGAGGGAGAGGACAGATGGACAGCGGGACAGAGTCGGGGAAGCCTGGGGAGACTTGGGCGTCCTCCAGCAACCAGACCTGGCCGCGCACCCAGGAATGTGGGGGAGGCAGGGGCTGTGGAAGCCCCTCCCTGGACCCTGAATCGTCCTCCCGCAGAGGAGCCTCAAGTGCTGTGCTCCCCACTTGCAGGCCCCAGACCCCGTCCTCACGCTCAGAAGGCTCCTCCCCATGCGTCCCTGGGAGCCGGTGTCCCGTCCTGCATCGTCCTCCCGGAGCGGTGCTCCTGCCGACGCCCTGTGCCCGCAGAGCTGCGCTCCAGGGCGCACAGTCCACGAGGACTCGTGCCCCACGCAAGCCACTCCTCACATCTCCTGCCCCGCCCCTTCCCCCCTCTGGGGCCAGGCTCCCCTTCTCCTTGAACCGGGCAGAAGGGTGCTCCCGACACTCCTCCTCCCTCCACCCTGCAGGGCTGTGCTCTCCCCCATCCAGGAGCTCTCGCCACCCCGCAGAAGACCCTCTCCTCGTCAGCGGGCCTCCTGACCTCAGGAGCGGGAAACCCTCTAGTGAGCAGAGCAGACCCCTGCGGGGGGGTGCTGCCCCGTGTGCCTGCCACGCCCCTGCCCCTCACTGGCATGCCGGCAGGACCCACAGGTGGAATCAAAGCCCTTTGCTCAGAGCTGAGCCGTGCAACGGGGAACTGGGTGCCTCCGTCTCCCCAGTGCTGGGCATGGAGAGCTAGGGGACGGGAGAGGGCACACGGCGGGGGCGGGGGGGCGCAGAGCCTCCTCCTCACTGCCACAGGCAGATGCAGCTGCAGATCAGGGGGGCTGCCTGAGCCAGCGAGCACCCCCAGTAGATAATGAGGGGCTGTGGGGGAAGGGACAGCCTCAGGCACAGCCTTGGGGGGAGGCTGCCTCCCAAAGCCCAGAGCCTCATTAGTGGAAGCCTAGGAGGGAGGCAGCTAAGTGGGTCAGTCCCCTCCCCCAGCCTGCCTGACAGGTGTGGGTGGGAGGGAGGACTGTCAGCCTGGTTGAAGTCAGTCCCGTTCTGAGCCCCCTCTCCCTCCAGCCCCCTCCCTGAGCCCCCTGCCCGTCACAGAGCCCCTGCCTTCTCTGGGGGCCCTCCCCCTAGGAGCCCCCTTTCCCTCTCTGAGACCCCTCTGTGGCCTCCTTCCCCTTCCTGAGCCCCTCCCCCTCCCTGCATTGCCCCCACCCCCCAGGTGCTGGCCCCTCAGCCAGCCTCCCCAAGGCATCCTGCAGACGGAGCCACACCTGGGAGAAATTGAAATCTTAGACTCTTTCCCTGCCCCCGCCAATGAAGCAGACATCCCTGTCCTGGCCGCGAAAGGCAGTGAAACACCGCTCCGCTGGGGCCGGCGGGCTGTGCCAGAACAAGCAGCCAGATTTGGGGAGGGAGCCAGGCAGGGGCTCCTCTGCCCCCCACCCCACAGCCGACCGTCTCTGGGGGTGGCTGCTCTGGGGTCTCCAGCTCCCCGCTTTGCTCACAGTTAGGAAGCTGATTGTCCTGGCAAGGCTGTCTGAGGCGCGAGGTGGGCAGAGGAGAGGGGAGTGTGTCCCAGAGGCAGGGTCTTCTGCTGGGTGGGGAGGTTCCCAGAGGGTGTGCTGCCTGGGTCCCCCTCCCAGCTCAGGACGGGGCCAGAGGAGGACGTGATGGACACCCCGACTGCCAGTTATGCGCCAACCCGTGCCCCCTTGCCCCTCCAGTCTGTGGCTGGGCCCCTCCCTGATCCAGAACCTGCCAGGGCTCCCATTTCCTGTCGAGGCCACCTTCCTCAGGCTCTGAGAAACCTTGGGACCCGCCAGCTGCTCCCAGGGCTGAGGGTATAATGTGGACGATGCTCTGCCACCCTTGATGTCATTGTCCCTGATGTCCTCCCGGGCCACAGTCTGGGAGGGGCTGGTTTTGTCAAGCCCCAGCCCAGCCTGAGGCCCGCCGGTCACTGTCTGGCTGCACAAGAGTTAATCCCAGGGTGCCCCCCCTCACCACGTGCGCACAGTCAAATTCCAGGAACGATTTCCATTAAGGACGCTTGGAGCAGATTTCATTTACATTAATAAGAACCAGAAAAAGTGGGGGTGGGGGGTGTGCGACCGCTTGCTCACTCGCTGGTGTGGTTGCTGCTCAGGGTTTGCGTGAGTCTGGTGGAGATGGATCCGCGCCGCCAGCGAGCCTGGTCCCGGAGGGGCCCAGCCAAGCCAGCGCTGCGGTGCCTCATCTGAGGGAGGAGGCAGTGCCCAACGGACGCTGGGGACTTCTAGCCCGGGGCGGGGGAGGGGGGGCCCTCGGGGTCTCCCAGCCCGAGGGCATGGCAGAGCCCCATCTCGGGTGAGACAGGATGCCAACCCAGGGAAACGAGGAGTGCAGAGGCAGGCGTCCAGAGCTGGCATCGGGCTCCGTCAGCCTGGGTTGGCTGCTGCCTGTCTCTGAGACTCAGTTTACCAGTCGGTTTGAGAGGCAGCTCCTTCTCTCCCCACCGAGTGTGGCTGCAGGTATTAATTAGATGGATGGTTCTGAGCCTTGAGTCCATCCGTTTTAGGAGCACATGCCCCCCTTCCTCAGCCTCCTTTCCCCCTTCAACTCTGTCTTTGGATCCTATAGGGAGCTGAGCTGGGGACCCTGTTCGGGAAGCTCAGGAGCCTATTGGGGGTGGAAACCCCCCAAGACCCACTTCCCTGGGCAGGAGAGAGTCACAGTGACTGCATGCCTGAGCGCAGCTGGGCCTGGGCTCTGCCAGCCTGAGCCCTGCGGCCCTTTCCCTTCCCAGCTCCCAGCTGGCTTCCTTCCTGCCTGGGTAGCAAGAGCCTGACTCCTGCCTGCTTGGCCTGGAGCGGGCTGCAAGTGTGCACAGGGCGAGGTTTCCTGACCGGACCCAACCTGCCCGCGAGCAGGTGATCAGCTGGGGAACAGTATTCATGAGCGTGCATGTTTCATGTATGAGGACGGGGTGCGGGGCGGCTGGGGTCTGCAGGCATCTGCGTGTCCCACCCCAGCACACACCGAGGGTGCTGGGGAAACGTGCCTGTTGCCGCGGCCTGTGTGTGCCTGCCCATGCTTGTGAGCGCAGAGGGCTGCCCCTCAGCCCAGCCAGGAGTTGGGGAGAAAGAAGAAAGGGAGGAAGCCCCCTCATGAAGCCCCGCAAGATTTGAGCCTAGCCCTGCCTGTTCCAGGCCCCACACATCTGGACAGGGCATTGCAACCTTTGCAGAGAAGGCTGGGCTCCCACATCTGCACCACCCCCAGGGCCCAAGCAAGGGGATACAGGGGGACACTTAATTACATCCATGAATCATTCTCAAATAGCTCTGTCCAGCCAGGCTCAGGGTGGCGATGTGGTGGTACCTGCCTGGAGCTGGGAGCTTGGCCTGGGTGCACCAGGCTCTGGGGGCCTCAGTCTGTCAGGAGAGCTGGCAAGGGTCCTGGCCAGGCCCCCTGGCCCCTCCTTTCTCCCCCCTGCCTGCTGCAGCCTCACCTCCCCCATCAGCATGCAGAATTCACCCGCTGCTGCTTGGCTGTCTCAGGCTGTGTTATCTGAAGGCAGCCAGGGGGTGGAGCAGAGCCGACTCCCCCAGACCCAGCCGCCCCCACCTTGTGTTATCTTGTCCCTGCAGCCTCCTCCCACCCCTAGCAGCCTCAGACCTTCTGCTCCTCTTCCCGGCATCCTCTCGGCCTTGCTTTGTCTGCAGTTGTCTTTTTTCCTGCCTCTCCCTATCTTCTTTCTCTCTCTCCCCAGGGCATTGGGGGGGGGCGGAGTTGGGGGGCACATCCCAAGGCTGAGCTTACTCCACTCTCAGCACATCAGCGGGAGCCTGACTTGCCCAAAGCTGGAGCCTGACCCTGTGCCTGCAGCTAGGGACCCGTCTTTCCCCAAGCGAGTCGCTGCGACTAAGGGGCCAGCTGGACAGGGGCACCTGGGTCAGAACCCAGGCTCAGCACTTCCCCACCGGTGCCCTCCAGCCACTGTCTGCTTTGAGCCCGTTTCCTTTTGAAACAAGATGGAAGCGGTCCAGGGACTAAGTGGGATGAGAGGACTCTGCCCCTGGTTCGTGCCCCCTGCTGGAAATTCCAGCTCCCTCCCTACCTCCTTTCTGGGTGAGAGCAATGGGCACCCCCTGCCTCCCTCTGAGTACCTGGGCCAGCTCAGCCCCAACTCCTTGGGCTGGAGAGACAGAGGCGGTAGGTCAGGAGTGGGTTCTGCCAAGGGTGCATTTCTGTGAGTCAATAATCAGGCAGAGGGGTGAAGGGCGTGTGAGAGGCAGAAATACATTTTATTGACTGCAGAAATCATCTACCTGGGTTGGAAAGAATTGTCAAGAGACCAAAGCACTTAATGGCAGCCTGGCCCTTGCCCCGTGGCTGAGCAGGGGATCCCTGGAGGTGTGACACCTGTCAAGAACATGCAGGGCCAGCACTGACAGAGTTTCAAGTTCTGGACAGGTGTCCTTGAATCTCAAAGAGACCTGGGAGAGACCCAGGGACCCTGGAGCACCCCAGGACTTGGTGAGACAGCCCTCCCACCACCACCACCTCAACCAGCCTTGCCCCATAGATGATGGAGTGCTGCCACCTGGTGGTCACCATCAGCACCACCGCCTCCTCCAGGGTCCAGTCTAGGGGCAACTTCCCCCCAACTCCCCTGCCCCACCGCACACACCCCCCACCTGTCTCTGAGGGCGTCCCTCAGGAATCAGGGTGGCTGGGCTCCGGGCGTCCTTGAGACTCCCCAGCCGACCGCATGCCTGGGGAGCTTAGCTCAGGCCTGGCTGTTCATCTGGGCTTTGAAACGCGTTTGATGCGTGGCCACGACAGCTGCCCCTGGACGGCCCTCAAAGCCCAGCACTTTGCAGCAGCTGTCCCAGCCAAGGGCAGGCTGGGCTTGGAATCCCTGGAGGTCCGCTCTAGTTCAGCAAGAGACCCTTCCAGTTCGGAACTTGAGTTTCCCTGATTGGGAAGTTGGCACAACTCTTGCCTCACCCCCATGTCAGGCATGGCTAGGTGGGATGGCAGCCCTGTGGGTAGGGCAGGGCAGGACATCGCAGGACACAGCCTACTCATCCCTGGGCTTGGGGTTGGAGCAGACCCTGGGGGGCTGTGAAGGGATGGCAGGGCCCTCGGGGCTTCAGCCTTAGATCCTGAGGGGGTGAGCCATTTGGTACCAGCAGGATCTCCCAATTATGGTCTCACATGAGAGATCTGGGCAAAGGTACAGCCTCAAGAAATGGGGCCATTGGTTCAGATGCCAGGTGAGGGCTGCAGTCACCTGACTAGGTACATTGGTGACAGGTGTGACTGTGGAGCCAGCTGGAAGCAGGGAGGGGGGCTTCAGCGTCTCCGAGGGACAGACGCTGACTTCGTGTGTGTGGAAAGTGCACACCAGTGCCAAGAGCAGTTGCTGTGACTTCTGGACCAGCTGAGCCGGCGTGTGGCTGACTCGGTGCCTTTCCTGGTGTGAAGTCTGAGGCCCCTGCCAGGGCTCACTCCTTGAGGGGCTGGTGCGTACAGTTCAGGGCTCCCGAGGCCCCACGTGCGCACGCACCTGAGAGCTGTGTCTAAGGGGGCTGCTGCTTGGGGCAAACGCACCGGCACCCCCAGGGCGCTGCAAGAGTTCTGGAGGTGGGGCTGACCTCTCCCCAGGGGTTGGACCTCATCTGTGGGGTTCCCAAGCCTTACTCCATACACATCCAGGCTTGGGGCTTCTGCATTTACCTCCACATCTGCCTAGTAAAAGCTGGGCTCGATCTCCCCAAGGCAACCCCTGGGAGGTTAGGATGAGGGCAGGTGCTAAGAAAGCCCCTCCTGAGCACTTTTCATTCTGATTTTGTAAGGACCAGGCCCACCTGAACATAGCAAATTGTGACCATCCACAAGGCCACGGAGCTGTAGCTTTAAGAATAAGCCCCTGACCCCTTTCTCTGACCCCCATGTTAACACCCGGGGTCCAAGCACTTCGTTCAGCCAGCCTGGCAGCGTGGGCGCCCCATCCCTGCCCAGTGCTGCTTCTGGTCCCCAGAGCAGACGCACCCAGGCATAGGTCTTGCCCTTGTTAAGCACGGTCTTGCTGGCCAAAGTGACAAGGTTGGATGGTACCCCTTTGTCTGAACCGCTGCAACGGCACACTGCCTCAGCAGTTGCAGCGGCCCGAGTGGGGGGCTGCAGGGCGTGCACAGCCTCCCTGGCACCTGTGCCGCAGCAGCGGGCGGGCCAGGTGTCACCCGTGTCCTGCGCTGCCAAGTAGTGACCACCTACCATCCCCCCTCCGCACACCAGGACTCCAGCCTGGAAACTGCGCACGCGCAGGCACGCGCTCTCCTGGGCCTTCAGGGGCCGGCAGTGGAGAAGCTGCTCAGCTGTGACTGCAGCTCCACATGTTACCCAAGGCCTGAACTGAAAAACCTGCACGAGCACGTGGAACGCGTGACTGTCTGACCGCCATGCCGTGCACTGAAACGGCAGTGACACAAAGTGCGCCAGATGCACTGTAACCGAGAACGTTCAAGAAGCCCCAACACACGCGGGCACCGGCTGCACGGAGCGCCCCCTGCAAGTCACCGAGCAAACTTACTTCGTCCCGGCACCGGAACGGCTGGGTCGTGCCTGATCCCGCCCACCACCCAGAAATAAAGAGACGCACACGCTCACTTTTCAAGGTGTTTCTTTTGTAAAGAAGCCAGATTTGGCAACTAGACTGAAAATCTTCCAAAATTCTGTACAAATGTTTAATATACAAATATACACGAGGCTTTTGCCAAGAAAAAGACAGCACGACACAGACGACAGAGGCGGCTTTGGTGTCTCACACCAGGGCATCCCAGCACGCCCCGGAGCGGGGCCTGCGCGGGGGACGCAGCACGCCTGTTCTGTCCACTGCAGTAGGAACGCCCCCGGCCCCCGGCCGGCCCACAGGTCCTCTGGCGGGACGAAGGCCATTCACCCGCCAGCCCCGGAGGGAACTCCTTGGGGTGGGAGGACCTTGCAGAACGAGGCGGCTCACCCTAGAACTATTAACAGGACAAGGCGTGCCCTCAGAGACGGGTGGCGAGGGTGGCTGAGGTGACGGGCTGCTCCCTGGACTCCTTGGAGCTCCTCCTCCGCTCGCTCTCTCTGCCTCACTCCATCTCCGTGAACCGGGCGAACATGGCCTTCCGGACGGCATCTTTGTAGGAGTCGGCACCAGACAGTCCATATGCGCTGCCCTTGGCCCCTAGGCCAGCTCCTTTTAGCCGCACTTGAGCCTGGGGGCACAAAACCGCTGTCAGTGGGCAGCTACGGGCGGCGCCCACACCCCCTCCTGCCCACTCCCTACTGAGCAAGGCCTCCCACTAGAAGACAGAAGAATTTTCATCGGAAGACAAGAATTCCTGCACTGGAGACCTGGAATGGGTTAAGGACTGAAGGAATAAGATGGGCCAAGGAAGACAGCCAGATATAGCCGCACCGCCCCCAACCACCCAGTGCCCGCTGAGCAAGCACCTGTGCCTGTGTTTGGGACCCCAGACACGCCACCGAGCCCAGGAAGGCCTGGCGGTTACAGGCACAGATCACAGCAGGATAGCCTGGCATCAGCAGGGCTCTGTGCATGTGTGGTCCGCAAAAGGCCGACCAAGTGCTGCTGCGGGGGCGGGGGCGGGGGCGTTGTCTGGTCTACAGGGCCAGTGCGGGGCGGGCTCTGATCCCTGGGTGGCCCTCACTCTGGGCTCTGACCAACTGAAGGGCCTCGTCAGCAATGAAAACCCTACTCTGTTGTACTTTGCTTTACATGTAACCTAAATCACTGCGGAAGAAAGTAAAGCACAAGTGCCTGTAAAAAACCCAGTGGAGATAACGTGGGTCTGAGTGGGTGTTCAGAAGGGGTTTATAACAAAGGACGTGGAAACATACAGTCCTTGGGAGAAAAACAGGTTTGACCCCAAGGTACCGACAGACCAAACACCAGCCCCATTCCTCCCGAGCACCCCTCAAAGGAGGGTGGCGCCGGGGGAGCCGACCCACGGCTCACCTCAATGGGGGCGGTGATGCCTTGACACTTCCGGCCCAGCCCCGAGCCTTCCCGCCAGCCCATGGCCTGCAGCATCTTGTTGCCGATGTTACTGTGGTCGATGCCGTCTTTGGTGGGCTGCTCGTAATTCCTGCCAGCGGCAAACACAGAGTTACTTAAAGCAGCTCGAGCCCCGGCGGAGGAGGCGGAAGGGGCTCACCACACATACACAGTGCCCGCATCCAGCTGCTTCTTGCGCTTGGGCTCAGGGGGTTCTGGAATGCCGTACTTCTCCCGTCTCTCGGCGGCTCGGTCCCGGTACTTCATCTACGCGGGAGGACAGACACGGCTGAGGCCCTGAGACCTCAGTCTGGGACCGCTGCGTGTGGCCCTGCTCCAGAAGCTCTGGAGCCTGGCCTTCGGGCGGGAGCGGTCTGAGACACAAATGCCCTGGTTTCCCTCCCGGCGCCGGGCCGCCTCTGAAACAGCAGGTTGTTAGACAAGCCGTGTGGGGAATCTGCGGCAGAACTGCGTCTCCGACAAAGCAGTTTTATTAATTAGCCACCACTCGTCACACTCTTCCAACAGCCTGCCGGGGCCCCAGAGGAAGAGGAGGCAGAGCCGTCACTTCCCTCCGCATGTGGACAGACCATGCCCAGGAGGCCCCCAGAGACCTGCTCAGCAGTCCCTGGGGAGCTGTACCATAAACAGTGGAAAAAACAGGGAAGAAAAAAAACAAACCCTAACTGCAGATGCTCAGAGTCACTGAGGACAGGAATCTCCCTAGCTTGCCCACTAGTTCATTTCCAACCCACGGGGTTCTGTTCGTATTTAACACCCTGCCCGCTGGCCCTCATCCTGCCTCATTAACACCGATTCCCCGCGCATCACTGGCCTCTGGCGGCCTGGCCCAGTGCTTCCTCCAACGTCACCTCCAGTCACATAGGCACCTTTGTCCCCTGGGCCTAATCTGAAGCCTCTCTCGCTGCCCAGGAAGGCTCCTATGGCCAGGCCAAAAAAGACGCCCCCATTCCTTCGTCAAAGCTGGTGTCCTCCACCAGCAAGTGCTTGGTGTTAGGACTCGTGAGCAGCCCTCAGGCATTCCGTCTGCGTGTGCTCACATGGGGACAGTGCGGGTTCTCCTGGCACACACCGGGGTCTAGCCCGCCCCAGTGGCTGCGTGGTGAGCATGTGACACAGCCTCCCTGGCCCAGGACCTGAAACTAAGTGCCACCAACAAACGTGAAAGGCGCAGACCCCAAGACACTCTCCTTAGCGGCACCTCGCCCCCACTCACCTCTCTCTCCCTCAGCTCCAGCGCCTCCAGCTCCTGCTCGCTCAGTCGGGACCGTCGGTAGATGTCCATGTTTTGCTGCAGGAGAGGTTTGACACGCACAGTAAGAACTCAGACCACCCTCATCTGAAACGCTGTGACGCGGTCAGTATCTGCCGTATCATGCTAAGGGTCAAAGCCCAGCTCACTAGCCTACAGCAAGAAACCCAGAGCCCAGCGTGTGTGGGGCCGCCATGCCCCACTCCCTCCGAACTCCGAAACGGGCCGCGGGCAGACCCGTCTGACCGCCCTTCAGACGTCGGCACGAACCGAAGGCATGACCCCTGGCCCGCTTTGTGTGGTGGCCGGGACGGAGCCCGCCATGCCTGTGGGGCGCCTGCGCGGCAGAGACGGCCTACGGAAGGCTGGCAGCCCACACGCTGGTCGCCGCACCCCCACCCCGCCCCGAGCAGCGGAGAAGCGGGCCACCTTGTGCAGGTCCGAGAGCTGCTGGTGCCTGACCAGGGCGTCTCTGTTCGGGAACTGGCGCCGGCACAGCAGGCAGGCCATCTTCTTCCAGTCGGCCAGCTTCTCCTCTTCACTCTCCAGTCTCTCCACCAGCTCCTCTTCATTGTCGCTGTCACCACTGTAAGCAGCAACCAGACCCCTCTGGGGACGAGAGGCGGTGGGTCATTGGAAACGTACAACAGGAAGAGCCACAGCTACGCATCCAGATCGAGCAACCCATCACCCAAGGCGGGACAGACGCCCCCTGGCCCGCGCCCCACTTCGCACACGCCGCACAGAGCAGCCCTCCTGGAGCCAACCCTCGCGGCCCACGAAGAGGCCGTGGGTGCTGTTTTCCAGCCACTGACCGACCGCACAGGGAAACCCCAAACACAACAGCAGAGAAACAGCCCACACAGGCCAGTATCTACCAAGTAAAAAATGTTTCTTCCTGCCTTCATTTTCTCTTTCCACATCATAAGAGCTCTATTTACAAACGCAGCAAACCTCAATCAGCTGAGCCCAGGAACGCAGGCCTCACTCCCCACTCCACCTCACCCGCTCCCACGGGAGACACAAAGCCCTGAACGTGGGGGCTACGTGCAGGAGCTGCTCCGAACACCCACCAACGCTGGGCAGAGCACGTTTTAAGCAGAAGTCACAACAGCCAAGACACAGCCGAGATGCCGAGTGACACCCCCCCCAGTCCTTCCTTACTTTGAGGGGGTTCTCCTCGTCCCCGTTCCGCACCAGTTCAGGGATGAGCTGCTGCCGCTCGGCCAGGGCTCCCTGGGACACAGAACAAGCCGTGAGCCTCCCACCCGGCAGAAGCTCCCGTCCCCACGCCCGCAACGCGCACTGAGTCACCTTCTTCTCGAAGAGCGCGAAGCCAGCGTCGGCCGCGGCGGACTCCTTCCGTTCCTCTTCTCTCGAGGCGCTGACAGGCTGAAAGCTGTTTTTGAAGTTTTCTTTCTGCTTGTTTAGGCTCTTAGCCCAGCGCTCCATGTCTTTGGCGATCTAGTGTCAAAACCACCGCCACGGGCCACGTTTATGTGGAGACCCTCGGAACACACTCACTCAGTCTCCTGCCTGAGTCCAGTGAGCCATTAAGGGCTTCATCTCGACCACACCCTCTGTTCCCCGCCCCTCCCCCCCTGCTAACCGAAGCACCGCCCACGGGCTCATCCGGGCGCCAGGCGGATGGACGGACAGACAGACAACATGTGGTGACGCTGAAAACTGCGAAATGCCCAGGACTGGACGCGAGTAAAACGTGTGGCCGTTTTTAAGAATCCAAATAAAGCTAACATGAACGTTACAACCAAAAAACAAAGCAAGAACTTGAGCCCGCGCTGCAGACAGAACTGCGGGTCCCCTGGCTGGGTTGCGCCCTCACCTGCTGGGCGGTTTTGCTCTTGGGCTTCTCCTTCTTCTCCTTCCCCTCCTTTGCTGGAGGCAGGCCCGTCTGCTGGTGGGAGCCAGACTCTGCAGCAGGCACGTAGGTCTCCTTCTCTCCATCCCAGTACAAGTACTGCTGAGTTAAGGAGTTGTAGTAGTACTAGGAAAAAAAAGACAATTAATGCAGACTTTCTGCTATTTCAAACCACCAACTCAAAGAAGAATTTTGTCAAAAAGGCACATCAGAACCCCAGCTGGTGTAGCTCAGTGGAACTGGCGCGGGCTGCAAACCAAAGGGTCACCGGTTTGAATCCCCGGTCAGGGCACATGCCTGGGTTGCAGGCCAGGTTCCCAGTTGGGGTCAAGTGAGAGGTAACCACACATTAATGTTTCTCTCCCTTCTCTTTCTCCCTCCTTTCCCCTCTCTCTAAAAATAAATAAATAAAATCTTAAAAAAAAAAAAAAAAAAAAAAAAAAAAAAAAAGAAAAGGCACATCATCTGCGAACCAAAGCATGGCTGGTTCAATTCCCAGTCAGGGCATATGCCTGGGTTGCTGGCCAGGTCTCCAGTGAGGGCCACGTGAGAGGCAACCACACACTGATGTTTCTCTCTCTCTCTTTCTCCCTCCCTTCCCTTCTGTCTATAAATAAATAAATCTTAAAAAACAAAAAACAAACCAACAACAAAAAAGGCACAACAGAGTTGTTTTGTCACAAACACTACATATACAGCCCTGGCTGGTGTAGCTCAGTGGATTGAGTGCGGGCTGGGAACCAGAGGGTCCCGGTTCGATTCCCAGTCAGGGCACATGCCTGGGTTGCGGGCTGGGTCCCCAGTGAGGGCCATGTGAGAGGCAACCATACATTGCTGTTTCTCTCCCTCTCTCTGTCTCCCTCCCTTCCCCCCTCTCTAAAACAAACAAATAAAATCTTTAAAACAACAACAACAAAAAACAAAACAAAACAAAAAAAAAACCCACTACACATACAGACATAAAACCCACTGCAGACGGGAAACACTTCCTGCCCACAGCGGAGCCACCCACTGTGGTGCAGGCAAGGAGGATGAACCAGCCAGCAAAGGTGGGAGACCTCCTGGGAAAAGCAGAGTATGGTTTCTCCTCCAGAGTCTAGTTCCCAGTGACCTAACCCCTGGACTGACAGGAGACCCAGATAGCCATGTGTCTGCCTCCTTTCCACAGAGAGCCCACTTACACAGACCAGGAGGCCAGAACACCCCCCACAACAGGCGGCAAACAGCTGTCACCAGCTTCAGCCACACACAACACTGGACACCGAGGCCACCAAACACAGGGTTCTAAGTCACTAGCTTGGATGCGTGGGAGGAGGTGACAGATGAAGGGACTGGATCTGAGGTCTCCGGGAAGAGAGCACAGATCGCTGCTCTTTATTCCCCAGTCTGTCACTCTACCTGCTCGAAGGGACCCAGGAGAGACCATCTGTTGTCTCTTCCAGGGAAGGGGTGGGTCAGACACAGGAGTCACAACGTCCATGTCCAGAAAAGAGAAGCTCCCGGGACAAGGCCAGACCTCAGCAAGAAGAGTGAAGGCAGCCTGCAGAGACTCGCCTGCTCAGGGGCCCTGCCACTCCCCACCTCACTCTCAGACAGCACGAGCTCTCAATGCCAAGTTCCTGTTACCAGCACTTGTTTCGTTACTCTACAGATACAGCTCCTGACCATGGATAGTTTATTTATGGAGTGTTAAAGTTGCCTTTCCTCTTTACAAATTTCATACACCACCCCAAATAAAACATCACTACATATATCTGCTAATTTCTACCCTCGAGAATACACGGGGCTGCTATGAAGAAACTGGACACAGCCCTGGCTGGTGTGGCTCAGTAAACTGAGTGCTGGTCTGTGAACCAAAAGGTTGCTGGTTCGATTCCCAGTCAGGGCACCAGCCTGGGTTGTGGGCCAGGTCCCCAGTCGTGGCCAGGCGAGAGGCAACCGATCGAGGTTTCTCTCCCTCTTTCTCCCCCACTTCTCCTCTAAGAATAAATAAAATCTTTAAAAAAAGCAGCAGCTGGACATGAAAGGTCATGTGGTATCTGATTCCCTTATCTGAAAGGCCAAGAGGCGGCAAACCCACAGGGACAGAAGCAGAGAGTGGTTACGGGGCAGGGGTCTAGGGAGTGACCGCTCAGGGATGGGCCCAGGGCATCTCTTGGTGGCGACAGCACTGCACCATCAGGCGGTGGCGATGGCTGGACCACGCTGTGCGGACACCAAAATCACTGAATCATAAGCTCCAAATGGTCACAATGGGGAATCTTAAGTGAATTTCATTTCAATTTAAGAAAAGGATATACGGAAGTAAAAACAACTGAAAGTTTTTATCTAGGTCTTTACAGAAAGGTTAACAGCCACCTACAAACTCTACTTGACAGAATGAGCCATGGTGACTGTGGTCCCGGAACAGGAGGGTCCTGCCTGGCGGGGCCCGGGGCTCTCGCAGCGCCCGGGAAGGTCTGTGTGGCCCGGCGAGGGCTGGCATGGGGTGTGCATCACACCTCCCCAGTTGTTCTGACCCACAAACTGAAAACTTAAACCCTAACATGTGAAAATCCCATCTTGATGGTTCTGAAGAAGTTAAGACTAATCTGGGTCACTTGCTCCTGTGCAGGGCCACTCTGTCCCACGCCCCCTGAGCGCACTAGGGGAGACACTGAGGGAGACAAAGGCGCCCAGTACCTGCGAGGCGGGATCGTAGTACAGCCCCGTGGCTGGGTCGTAGTAGTAGCCCGAGGACTCGTCGTACTGGTAGGTGGAGGCGTCCGGCACCGCTGCAAAGCAGGGCCTGGGGTCAGCCCGTGAGGGTTCTTTTCCTTCACCCCCCAAGCATCCCTCTGACACCCACAAAGGGAGAGGGACTCTAGTTCACTAAACAAAGGCGACAAGAAGCACCTCCTGACTGCCAACAGCCCCGTGAGGCCTGGCTTACCGTACTTGGTCCCAGGAACAACGCCGGTGGGGGCGGCGGCAGGGGCCTGCGTGCTCGTGCCGGTGCTGGGCTGCACGTCCTCGGTCTGGAAAGAACAGCAGCTCCCATGGAACCCCAACAGCACAGCCTCCGTGAGACCCAAACCACCGCAACCGCCGGGGGCCGGGCTCCCCGACGCCCACGCTGCAGCCGGGACCTACGGCGGCAGCTGAGCCAGACGCACGCTCACGACGTGCTCCCTAGCGGCCGCCAGGTCGCAGCATGCAGAAAGCGTAAACACACCTTGTTTGGAGCCTCCCGTTTTAAATACACACACAAGAGAATCGTATTATCTAATACGATCAGACAGAGAAGCAAGGTTGGAACGTGTCATTCAACCCCGGTTCACGCAGCAGGAAAGGCATTTGTCCAGAAACAGTCCCCCAACAGTCCCCAGCCATGCAGCTAGGACACAGGACAACAGGGTTACCGGAGAGCTGGGCGGATTGGAGGTCTGGTTATACAGCTGGGGGCTCTGGGACACGACGGCTGCTGAGGTGGCGGTCACCGCGGTGCCTGCGACATAAACACAGGGCTTAGGAAGAGCCAGGCGCCTCCGTCTGTAATGCCCGGTCTAGCCTTCGGTCTTTGTTTACGTCAGTTCTTAATAACTTCCTTCCCGCTAAATACCCTGGACCTATGACACTGTCATCTTTATGATTCAACTAGAATGTGACACGCAGTTAAAACATTCTCTACGGTGGCCAAAAAGAAAGGAGGAAAGAATCCGTTATCTACTCTGGGGTCGAGAAAAGATGTAACTCTAAGGCTTTCCTAATTCTGGAATAACAACTAAGCAAAGGCTTCTTATAGGAACCCTTCTTATTGAGATCCGGGCGCCAGACTCCAGGGTCACCTGACCCCACGCGGGCACTCGGGAGTCCTAAGAGCACAGAGAGGGGAAACAGAGTGAAGCCCCAGAATGAACACGAGCACTTCTCATTGTCCCCGCCCCTCAGGCACGGTGAGAGCCCCGAAGGTGCCCTGCGGGCTCGCAGGGAAATGGACTTGGAGCTTTGGGCCTCCGAGAACATCTAGGCGCGTCTCCTCAACTGCAGCAGCTTAAACAGAAGAGAAAAGGAAGACGAAGTTTCTACCTGATGCAGATGGCGCATCAGGTTCCAACCCTCCAGCTTGCTGCTGATAAAACTGCTGGTAGTCCTGCGAGTACTGAAGAATAAAGCCCGCCGTTAGCGCCGCTGTTCCCGGGCACGCTCTGGGGACCAGAGGTCACACGCTGGCCGAACCTCCCTACCTGCGCGTACTGGGCGTAGCCATCCTGGCCTGGCTGCAGGTAACTGTAGTCTACACTGCCTCCTTCACCACTCTGAGACTACAAAATGTCAGAAGAGGAAACACAAACTTAGTGGATACCAAGGAAAGAAACCAGGGTGTAGTGTTCCCTAAAAATGTCCTGGAGAGCTTCTAAGGCAAGCACCATGGGGAGGTCACTTCTGCGAATTGCGGGCGACACCCCGACACTACTCTGAGCAAAAAGATCCCCCCCCTTACCTGGGTGGATGACCACTGAGCAGCAGCAATAGCGGTACTGGCCACAGAGAAGGCGCTGACCCGGTTACCATCTGGGAGGACCAGGTCTCTGAAACCACAAGGATCCAGGCATGCAAGTCCAGCCCGGTAACCGCCCCCGACCCCACACAGCCGCGGACACAGCAACGCACTGAGGCCTTGCTGGGGGGTCCCCACGGGCAATGTCCCCAGTGGGCAAGTGTCCCCATAGTGTCACCGTTCTACTTTGTACCCTGCCATCAAATAAGGTATCTGCTGGACGAGCAACGATACCGGAAACGAGAAATCTGCACCGCTGGGCCGGAGCCCTGGGCACACGAAGCCCTCAGCATGCTGTTCTGGAAGGAGAGGGCCACCTCCAGGTGGGCTTGCACTATTCTGAATCGGTCCGCATGACACATACTCTCAACCTACCCACCCGTCTGGGCCCACACTGAAGTTTTCTGGCAACTGGTTATTGAGGACGGGGGGACTGAACTCTAAGAGGAGACAACTGTCTCCCTCCCAGCCTTGGTGACCAGGAGGACAGTGCCTCAGTGCAGGGACTGTGGGTGCAGTGAGCAAAGCGACCCGGGCCAGTACGCACACGCAGCAGCTTGAAATAAGGACAAGCGAAGCCACTCACTTTCTGGCACTTTTTGCGAAGTCAACCCCAATAGTTTTGCCATCAATTTTCAAGGGAGGATGGAGACTCTGTAATATCTGAAGAAGCTGAGAAGCATCCTGAGAAAGAATGTGAAGAAAAAACATTTTGTCATGTGATTAAAAATTTGCCCCCCCCCAACCTGTTCAAAGCTTTCTCTCTAATTAGAACAGCAGCTCGTCACTGCCTGCCCCACGTGGCCATGAGGAAGAACCAGCCCCTCTCCACCAGGACAGGATGCTACCCGGTGCTGCTGGAGCACACGCGCCGTCAATCTGCAGCAAAGCCCGAGGGACCAAACTGCGGCCCCACGCCAGCGCCCCCCGTTACCCACGGGCCCGTGCGCTCTTTTTGCCACTTCCCGAGAAGTCAGCCTGCAAGTCAGCGCTGCCACGACTGTCACCGTGGAGCCTTAGGCTTTGGGTTCACAATCGGATGAACCACATCTGCCTCTTAAGGTTCAGTTTCTCTTCTGAGGAGACAGTCGGCGAGGCCCTCACCATCGCGGAGGACAGCTGCACAAAGGCGAAGCCTCTGTTCTGCTGCGTCTGCCGGTCTTTGATGAGGCGAATGTTGTTGACGGCTAAGGACGCGTAGGGGGACAGCGCCGTCATGATGGAGTCCACCACCGTGTGCGGGGCGATGTTCCGGAGTATGATGGCTGCGGAGGGAGGGGACGAGACGAATGACGTATGCGTGCATTCCCGCCACCAGTGCTTTTCAAGGCAGGTTCAAGCACGAACAAATCCACCTGAGGAGGTTCCTAGTATACCTTGCACTTTGACATGGGGAAGATTCTAAAAACCAATCTTTTATAGGACAACCTGAAGCTGCTGCCGCTCAAAAAAAGGGTAAGAGAACAAAAAACTTCAATTTCTAATGTAAAGGTCAAAGATCACACTTGAACTTACTGTCACAGTAGTAGTCCACAGACTGGACTGATTCCGTGGTCCCGGAGGGCACTTCCTGTTCAGAGTCTGCAGAGGGAAGGGAAGGAGAGGGGAGACTCGGTAATTGAAGACAGACAATTACTAAAATCCCAAAGTCTTACTTTTTTTTTCTTAAGATTTTATTTTATTTTCAGAGAGAGGAGAAGGGAGGGAGAAAGAGCAATGTATGGTTGCCTCTCACATGGCCCTCACTGGGGACCTGGCCCGCAACCCAGGCATGTGCCCTGACTGGGAATCAAACCGGGACCCTCGGGTTCCCAGCCCGCGCTCAATCCACTGAACTACACCAGCTGGGCCCAAAGTCTTACTTTTAAGTAAATAAAATAATTTCCTTTTTTAGCCGTTTGTGGCTATAATAAAGCCTCATGAATTCTGACATGATAAATGTAAAATGCAGAAACTGGGCAGGCGGACTAAGGAAAGCAGACGCAGGAGGCAGAGCGGGCGGGCACTCAGCCCCGGGCGGAAAGGAGCTCTGTGCTCTCGGGGTCGCCAGCAGCGTCTACCAAGTCCACGGCGAGAAAGTTACAGGAAAACATCCAAGTCATTCGTTTAAATGCCTTACTTTTCCTCAAGTTCAGACAACACAATTTGTCAGTTAAAAAAAAAACCCTCACTTGAGGATATGCTCACTGATTTTAGAGTGAGAGAAAGGAGAGACAGCGAGAAACATCCATCAGTTTGCCTCCTGTACCCGCCCAGACTGGGGGTCAAACCTGCAACCTAGGAAAAGTGCCCTGACTAGGGGCTGACCCCCAACCTTCGGTGCACAGGGAGACGCTGCAACCCATGGACCCACCCGGCCAGGGCCCGATCGGTCAGGTTTTAATACACATGTCACGCAGCTGACTCTGGGCTTACCAAACTTGTCCGCTCCACATCGGAAGCATTTTAGTCTTTTCCTGAAATTGTTAAGGCAGCACTGGAAAAAAAAATTGACCTGCGATTACTTCTCAGTAGGCCAGGCTTACCAGGAGCAACGTGGGTTAGAGCAGCAAGGCCACGGTCAGTCCCAGGAAGCAGAAAGTAACAGCGTGTGTCCGAGAAAAAGGAGCGTTAACCTAGATATTAGAGTGCTTTGCAATGTGAATTCTTCCAAGAAAAGCAAATGTTGGCACATTCTGAAGTAGAATTCCATTTTTATCAAGTTGGGGGAAAGTTTCGGTTCAGCCAAAAACCCACAGCCAGCCACTGGCCAAGCTCTCCCTCCATCAGAAGCGCAGGCGCGGACCGCCCTGTGCGCACAGCCAGCGCAGAGAACGCGGGGCGCGGCAGGACCCAGAGTCACAGCCCCTCAAAGCGTCAACGGCAACACCCAAGTTCAAAGTGGCGCCCTGGGCTGTAACGGACCTTACCGAAGGCGGCAGGGTCACAAGGACTTTTGCTAATGTAATTTAGAGACTGCCAGAAGTTGAGAGCTTTGGAACTCAAGAAACTGTAAAGTGAAACAAACCTAAAATCTTTATCAAAACACTAGGCTTAGAACCTGAATCTTAATAAATAAAATCTCCAGTGTTCTAGGGATCCTGTCCTCTAACATGGACACAGGAGGACCCGAAGAAAGCCACAGAGCACAAGAAACACCCTACGATAAAACCTGGTGACTGTGTCCTTCTGTGTCCCTCTCTGGATGGCCACACACGGAAACAGCAAAGCCCCAGGTTCGGTCACGTGGACAGAACCCAGCCTTACCTTGTTACAGAGCCAATCTTCAAACTTAGGTCTGGGGTTGCTATAATGCATTGCAATGTGCTTTCCTTGAATCACCAACTTTTTCTGTAAAAAAAAAAAGTAATTAGTTATTCCCATTGTGGGGAACATGCGTCCATTTTCCCAGGGCAGAGCACACTTCGGAAAAATCAGTGCTCTGGAGTTAAATGGACAACATACGGGGAGGACCAACCACCGCCACCTATACTCTGCCCATCCAATCCTTCAGACAGGCAGCAAGAGAATGGGATGCGGAGTAAAGGTAAACGGAGTCAGGGAGTGCGGAGAAAGCTGCCAAACACTACACGCTGACATGCACCAGGCCGTGTCTCCAGCAGAGACAGAAGTCCTAACATTCAGCATTGACAGGCTGCCTGAGAGTGACAGTCTCTTTCAAAAAGCAGAAAACACCACGCTCCCAATTCTGAGGTTGCCTCCTACTTAAGCCCTTAGCATGGTGTCCTTGGGCTTCGCTTCACTTCTCCCCCAGGCCCCCAGCCTTACGCAAAGTTAAAGCCTTCGCACATCCCCTTCCCCCAAACTCCTGCTTCAGGACGTGTCCTCTGGGAGACAAGGGAGGGAAATGCATTTTAAAAGGGAATCTGGTTACATGTCTTTATCAGAAGGGACTATTCTGAATGCCATCGACTCTAAAACAGTTAAATGAGATTTTTTTTCCTGCCAACTGCAACCATGTCATGTCCTAGGTGACGGATGTGTTTTTCACGGAAATAGATGGTACTCTCTTCAAAACGAGAAGCCAGGAGGCCAATGAAGTTTCTTCAGGGGGGCAGGAGACACTCGTAAATGCCTGTGCACCACCTCGTCCTTCAGGCCAGCTGGGTGACTGAAGGGAGCTGAGTTTCAGAAGTTCAGAACTCCAAGCTGAGTCAGTCTAGCCAAGAGCACACCCAGCACCTGCCCCCAAAGAGTCTTCATTCCGCAGGAGCGCCTTTTCGCTCTCTGTTTTGCGGGGAGGTGGGGAAGGAAGTGGGGTGTTCTGACACTATTAGAGCAGATTTAGGTAGGAGGTTAGACATCCGGATTTTTAAAAGAGTCTAACCCCTCTAAACATACATACTGTTGAGCAATTTGGTTCTGGCAAGTCCTGGAAAGTTAAGACATGCTGTGCATGTTGCCTCTGCAATACCTAAAGGTAAGACTGCACGTCTGGCCAAGAGGGAGAGAGCTGAGGGCCATCCGCTCCTTGTGTTGTACAGAAGCAAAAACAAAGAAGCTGGGAGGTATGTCAACACATCATCCCACTAGGAGGGATGTGCGCGGGGGAGACTCCAAACTACCACTGAGTGAGTCCCTAATCCTGTTGGCCTTTCAGTTCTGGAGTGAACTCAAACTGTAATAAAGTATTACACGTTAACACAGCTTTGTATACATTAAAATTGTGGAGGTGTTTCAGTGTCTTACAGGCTTTAATTTCCTGGGAGCTTTAAACTCCCGGTCAAGTCCTTCTGATATAGCCACTGCATCAGAAGATGCGGCCGCGCCAGGCAGGCGAGACTCACGCGATGCGTGTGCACGCTCTCAATTCGCTAGGGCGGTGCCCACAGGATGAAATGAAGGAAGCTCTACTTTGGTGAGAGCAGGTTGTCACCTCTGGGTTAAGACAATGAGGCTTAAAAATCTTAACGAAATCAATCAAAATTAGTGAGTCTTGTTACACATGGCAACATATTAACAAAGAATGTAGTTCTTATTTATGGGTGACAAATCATAAAATGCTGCAGAAAAGCAACATGATGAGTTAAGAGAACTTCCCAGAATGCACTTGGCCCAGGCATTCAGTGCTGTGCTTTGGAGTTCTGGTGACCGTGTTACTCTGGTGCCGAGCACTGAACATTCTCTCGATTGCAGTTAGTGCTGCATCAAAGAACCACCGCTGATGTGCTCCGAACAGGCTATCACAGGCACTCTCGGGGAGATTAGAATGTTAATGCCACTCTAACTAGATTAGACAGCAGCAGGACACCAGCTCCCGGGCTAATCTCATCAGACTTATTGTTCATAAATTCCAGTAGGTCCTTAAATAGGCCTGGAAGACCCATACGAGCAGTACTGCCTCCTGGAGGTTTGTGGTCTCCAAGCAGAAAGAAGGATTTATTTATAAAATGCCCGCAGCGGACTTCTATTATATTCTCTTCATTGTCAAAATCGAGAGTCGGATAGTCCAAGATTACTCCCAATGGACATAATGAATAGGAACATGATCAGGGAAGCGGGAACATCCAGATGTTTTGGTAATCACCAGACAGGTGTTCAGCGGTTAACAAAGCCCTGCCAGGCAGGTAAGTCTAAAGTAGAGCAAATTCTGCTATGCAGTCCTTGGTACTATATTTACTCTGGTCACATCAATTTTAATATATACAAAGCTTTTCTTTTTTTTAAAGTCACTCCTTTGGAACAAACCACTCCTTCAACCTTTTTTTGTTTTTAATTGTACAGACTTGTTCCACTTTCATGAATATCTAGACTTGGTGAGTGAAGCAACCTGATTGGCTTCCATCCAGCTGGTAGCATCTTGCAAGTGATAAAACTCCACGAAGGCGAAACCACGGCTTACACCTAGAGACAGCATTCAGATATAGACGGGATACTCGTGTTAGTCAGTTCCTTACAACAGGCGAATCTCTCCCACTGCTCCAACACTGCGTGACAAAGCCAATTGGGAAGCAGCTTTACAAATGTGACTTGACTTGGGGATCTTCTTGATACTTTGCCATGGCAAGGAACCAAGCCGCCTGAGCTAAATGCCACTCGATTTGATTCCACGCTTAAAAAGTAACCATGCAACCGACTACAAACGAGGAGTTTATAAATCACTACTTACCGAAGGAAAGAAAGGTCCCTAAAAGCAAAGTTTTTAAAAAGGTCCTCAGATGCTCTCTAACATCGTTTTCAAAGAGTCACATTCCTTAGCCATGGCAAACCTTTCATTCTGAATTCATGTGCTTGAAGGCTGGGGGTATCAGGATGGTCTTTAGGGACTGAGGTGGGAACGGGGAAGAGACCAGAACAGCAGAACTGAGCGAGCGCTCACCTGTTTTCCTTTTCATCAGCCTCACGTCCGCAGGCTGAGGGCCTTCAAAGGACTCCATCATCTCCCGAATCTGCACAGGGTTTTACACGTTCACAGTTAAAGCTTCAGCCACAAACCATTCCATACCCAAGAAAGTTCAAGAACAGGGGGCTATACTGACTGCTAAATTGGCCAAGTCTTGAACCTCTACTGCCCAAATGCAATGCCTCGAAAATTAAAATGAAGGAATACTTATCACAGCAACTGCTGTGCTACTGCATCCTTGAAGACATTGTCGCAGGCCGCCTGGGAGCCCCCTCAAGCGCCACTTATGCCAGCACAGTCCTGCTCACGGGCTCGTCCCCAACCCCCCACTTCAGTGTAGTCTCACCATCCTTTGTTTTAAAGGACCAGGAGAAAAACGAGACTTTAAAAGTATCTTTATTTACTGATTTTTAGAGAGAGGAAGTGGGGGTGGGGAGGGCGAGAGAGATATTTGTTGTTCCCTGCACTTACGCATTCATTGACCCTTGCACGTGCCCCGACAGGACACAGAACCCACAGCCTTGGTGCACTGGGGTGGCTCGCCAACCAACTGAGCACCCGGCCAGGGTCAGAAAATGCGATTTTTTTTTTTAAAAGATTTTATTTATTTATTTTTAGAGAGAGGGGAAGGGAGGAAGAGAAACAACAATGTGTGGTTGCCTTTCACATGGCCCTCACTGGGGACCTGGCCCACAACCCAGGCATGTGCCCCGAATGGGAATCGACCCGGGACCCTTTGGTTCCCAGCCTGCGCTCAGTCCACTGAGCTACACCAGCCAGGGCAGAAAATGCAATTTAAAAGAGACAGAGGATGTGTCATTGTCCTCTGAAGTACCTGATCAAGACTCAATAGTTAGCCCTGACTGGTGTGGCTCAGTGGGTTGGGCCTCATCCTGCAAAGCAAGTCAAGTCACTGGTTCAATCCCCAGTCAGGGCACATGCCTGGGTTGCAGGCCAGGTCCCCAGTAGGGGGTGTGCAAGGCAACCAATTGATGTTTCTCTTGAACATTGATGATTCCGTCTCTCTCTCCCTCCCTTCCCCTCTCTCTAAAAATAAATAAATCTTAAAAAAAAAAAAAGAGAGAGACTAAATAAATCAAAACAAACATTAATTGGGTCTGTAAGAATCAATTCTGGCTGGCAGGGTTCTTATTGGTGTTAGATGAAGCCCTTATTGCAAAGGTAATGATAAAAGATACATTATCAGTCACACCAGGAAGCAGAACTCCCAGGGGATAAAAATAGGGCCAAACGCGCGAACTGGAGAGCCTCGGTGACCCTGGTGTGCAGAGGCCGCACGCGGGGTGTGGCGGTCGATCCCGTTATCTGTGGCCGCTGCACCTTCAGAGGTGCCCACTCACTACGCCCACGCGGCCAAGTCCACCCCGCGGTGTGCTCGTGGTCCTTTGCAGACACGTGCTGAGCAGTAAGGGAGTAGAGCGTGCCCTGCACATGTTCCTGGCCGAGGGGACGCCTGGCCTTGTTTCAGCGCTCACACTATCAACAAGCGCCCTTTCCAGTCTAGTTGGTTCCAGGCTCCCCCCATTTCTGTTGGCTGCGCTGTGGAGGTGGCTCTCCGAGCGCAGCGCAGAGGTGCGGTCTGGTGCTCCTTGGCGCAAGGAGGCCACGAGGAGCCTTAGGGACAGTGTGTGTAATGCATTAGGTGGCCTTCCTCAGCACGACCGAGAGCTGTTGTCGGCCGTGAGTTCGAGGCTATGACGTCAACCACACACACTAAACGCGGCATCTCTAACTGAGTGCACACAAACGAGGCTGATGAAGACTGACCAGGGCCCACGACAAGCTAACTTGGTATCTTCCTCAGGAGCGACAGTTGAGAACTCGCAATGACTGTATAAACCAGCAGTCCCCAATCTTCTTGGCAGCAGGGACCAGTTTTGTGGAAGACAGTTTTTCCACGGACGGGATGGAGACGGACGGGACACACACAGCGACGGCGCACAGGCTGGCCTCCGCTCACCCCGATGGGCCACCGACGGGCGGCTGTCCGCCGCCTGGGGACCTCTGGTATGGACGACGACTACCACAATTAAGGAAGATCAACTGCATTTCTATTTTCACAGAGTAAGAGAAGCGCTACACTGAACCAGACCCAACCCTAGATTCAGGTTCGCGCTTAGTAACACAGTAACTAAAGACAGTCATTTAGTTACATGTAGTGACGTAGCAACATACACGGCAACATAATAACTGAAGACAGTTACTCTAAGAATTCACGTGCCAGTGGAGGAGAAACTCAAAAGGCAAACGATGATGAAAATGATAAACTGAAGCCCAGGAGAAGATTAAATACTATACTTTCAAAACATTTTTAAGATCCCAACAAGCAAAGTCCTATGACTCCTGCACAGCATTTGGGACCCTCAGAAACTCTCCTCTGCAAACCAGCCTTCAACGGCAGAGACTTCCATTTCCCCCGAGAAGCCCAGAGCGCACAAGCATGACAACCTCGTCTCATCAGCAGCAGGGAGGCCCCAAAGTGTCGCCAAGGGCATCACTCTCCACTTGCCACCCACTTCCTCCGTGGGCGGCCACCGGCCTACGAGACTCAAGGGGACAGCCGGACAAACAAGCTATCATTCCTGACTGGGTGCCTTCAGGACCGTCCACCCCCTGCTCCACGTGCTCGCTGCTGCCTCTACCTGAGCACAGCTCTGCCTTCACCGTCCACCCACCGCCACGCTTTCCTTCCACCACTCCAACCTGCACCGCCTTTGCAACTAGGCAACACCCTCGGGAACGCTTTTTTACTCAGCTGGGCTTTCAAAGACTCCAGCACCTGGCCCCAACAGCACCTTCCCAGCCACCTCTCTCCCACTGAAAGCCTCTGACCTCTGTCCAATCAGAACACATGCACCCCATCAGCATCGGCCGAGCAGTTTCCTGCATTCAAGGGTTGGGGACAGACGCCCAGTGCACATGGAAGCCTGTCTTCAGGGGTCTACGGTCCTACAGGGGAGTGAAATGGGCACGCTGACAGCCACACGGTGTGAGAGCTACAGGAACATCACACAGTGCTTTGGGAAGAGACCAAGAAGGTCTGCCTGGTGGGCTAGGAAAGGCTTCACGTAAAGCAGCTTCAAACAGAAAAAAGCACACGATGGAGGACACGTCCCCAGTGGCCTACAGAGGAGGGAGGCGGTGGGTATGCCTGGAACGAACGGGTGGGGACCAGAGATGCCACCGGAAATCAGGTAGTGCCCAGGACACCGAGGCCCCAGCTGGCCAGTCTGAGGGGTGGGGGAGTCAGGGAATGGCCTTCCTTTTAACAGGCTTCTCAGACGGTTCACACGGGTAACATGTAATATTCAGAAAATCAAAGGTGGCCAGATCATGAAGAAAGTGTTTTTACTGATACGTGCTCACCAAGTAAGTAACCAATTCAATGCAAACGTACTGATTACCTTCTAGATATTGAAGGAACAAGGCCTGATCACTGTAGTTAAGGAACATCTGAAAATTCTACACTGAGTTTCAAAGCCTAAATGTAAATGGTAATTTATATGAATAAATGAACCAAACTGGGAGAAGTACCCCCTAAAGACTTCTTTTAGGGGAAGATTCCTCCTCCCAAAAACCCCTGGAACTGTCTTCTGGAGGGTGGGGACCTTGCAGGACAGGCTTTCCCTGCCAGCTGAGAATTCTAGGAACCCACGTGTAGCAGTGCACCAGCTAGCGTTGTTGTGAGAGGCTGCATTCAGCCTCAGTGAATGTTGTTTTGGAAGATTCTTTCAACACGTTTGCCCATTTCATGGGTGATCCAGGGGCACACCCGCCCACACTGTGCTGAGTGTTCAACAGTTTTTGACCAAAAAATGGCATGACCCCCATGCCCCACCCTCCCTATTCACCCAATCTCACCCCGAGCAACCCTTTGTTTCCCAGATGAAAAAAGTCCGCAAAGGGAAACATTTTGCTGGTGTGGAAGAGGTGAAACAAAAAACGGCAGAAACACTAAAAGACACCAAAATTGATGCATTCAAAACCTGTTTGAGCAGTGGAAAAAAAAGTCTCAATACGTGTACTGCATCAAATGCAGGTACTCTGAAGGTGACTTAAGTTTCAACATGTAAGAATAAATACACAATTTTTCATAAGTAAATTCGGGTTTGGGGGGGTTCCCCTCCTCCTATTTCACTAGTTGAGATAAAACAGTAACACAGGAAGATAACGGTAGGAGGTCAAAGTTCACGGTGCCCGCTAGACTGCTCGTTAGAAGCGCTGTCCCCCTTACATCGCTCTCCGTGATGGTGATGGGAAGGCCGCGCAGCATGATGGTCTTGCTCTCCCGCTCGTCACTGATGTCGTGCCGATAGTCATGCTCGCCATAGTCACCATCTGAATGGTAGCCGTCTTCAGATCGGTCACTGTTCCTTCTTTCGCGTTCTCTCTGATTTACGATAAACAAAATCACAATTAAAGCCACACTGGGTTTCTACCCTTTGATCCAGGACTTCCATGAAAATGTGCACTGCAGTGTTTTCTAAAACAGCAGAACAAAGCAGAACCAAACCAAAAAACCCCAGTCAGCAATCACTGAGTCCAGGAAGAATGTTTTAACACCTCACATTGTGTGTACAGTATTTTAACACACAATGAAATACCATTACCTGTTACAAGATGGAGATTACGTGCGTGGAAAAAGAAAAAAAACAAGCGAAATTACATGGGCAGTATAACTATTTCTAAACAAAGCCATGTATGACAGGAATATGAAAAATGGCACGCTAAGGCGACTGAAACCACAAGTTCTAGAAACACCACCTGAGGCCCAGGGCTGGCACACCATGAGACCCACCTGCTTCGTCTGTAAAAGGGGAGACCACCCACCTGCCGGGGCGCAGGGAGGCCCGAACGAGCGCATGTAACTGAAGTGCTCAGAGAAGTGTCTGGCGCGCGGTAAGCCCTAGTAAACCCTGGCCCGTCTCTCTATTCCATAACAAGGCTCAGTGAGTCTTCGAGGGTCACGGTCAGTCAACAGGCTTCAGAAAAGCAAGACTCCAGAGGGAAGATTCCCACACGCGGGACACTAAGAACACTGGAGGGTCTGCGCACGGCGCACGCAGCTGCGGCCACTCACCTCCGGGCTGTCGTAGTCTCGGTAGTCGTCATACCGGTCACCCCTCCGGTCGTCGCTCGACCTTTTGTAGTCGGAGTCCCTCCGCCTGCCTCGGGGTTCTCGCTCGTCGCGGTCGTCCCTGTCGATGATGGAGCCGTACCTTCCGCTGCGCTCTGTTCTACTCACGCTGCCAGGGAAAAGAACTCTCATTCACTCTAAAGCAAATCACATTTTGTGCCTTTAGAAAACATGGGTGAACACAAAACCCATGGCTCCGTTTATAAGGTATACAGATAGTTTTATGTATCCCTTAAAATTTATCACTAAATTCTGGTTCGCAAAGATAACCGGAAAACATCTACATCCCTAAATGCAAAGGTAATTTTTAGAAATTCATGGGGTTTAATATTTCTGAGAAAGGGCGAGGTTGTTCAAATTTATCCCGCATTTTCCCAAGCCTGCGGTCTACACATCACCCCATTTTCCCCTGATTTTGACCTTAGTGATCAAAGGTAGGAAGAAAAAAATTATTAGCATTTCGCCCAGTTTCAAAGGAGAGTGCACCGACTTGTCCACTCTCAAGGGTGTCACGACCACAGGGATGAGGTAAATGAACCCTTTTCCCAGCAGGCAGTTAACGAAGCAGCTCATCTGTCAGACACAACCAGCACTGCCAGAGAGGGTTACTTCCCACAGCACCGGGTTTCTGTTCGATGATGGGGCAGCACTGGGAAATCTACACTCAAGAGGCTTAAACCCATCTGCCCACAGGTACACATAGTTCTTTTATAAATTGTTTACCAGGTTCATAAAACTGCTGTGTAAGGACAAGACAAAAGATAGGTTTACAAGGGCCTCCTTTAGCACATACAGACTTAAAAAAAATCAGTGAAAAGGACAAGTCTAGGACTATTTCATGATTGTGAAGGTCGGGGATGAGAGGCCCTAAAAAGGTAAATGTTAATAACTTATTTGGAACCACAGACTGCTGACACAGAATTAAAATAATGACACCACATGACATGCACGTTTCCTGAGTTCCTCTGGGCCATCAATTTGACCATCACTGGGACTGGCCTCAATATTGAGAAGGCAGGTGACTGTAGAAGTAAAGGTTCTGTGTTTAAATCAAAAGGTTTGAGTGAGAGAAATCTATAGATGACACAGGAACCAAACGCTCTCACCTTAATTCTCCACTAATTCTTTTTTTTTTTTTTTTTTTTAATTTTATTTATTTATTTTCAGAGAGAGGAGAAGGGAGAGAGAAGGAGCAATATATGGTTGCCTCTCACATGGCCCTCACTGGGGACCTGGCCTGCAACCCAGGCATGTGCCCTGACTGGGAATCGAACCGGGATCCTCTGGTTCCCAGCCCGCGCTCAATCCACTGAGCTACACCAGCCGGGCTCCACTAATTCTTTAGCAGTTTTTTATTTGTAATCCACAAGCCAAAACTTCTCAGCTCTATAAACATGGATCATCTTGCTATGCAGGGGACAATAACAAGCCCCGACACTCACTGAGTGCTCACTACTTCACCCAGGCAGCGTGCAGAGCGCCAGAGTGTGCGGTCCCCCGGCTCTGCACAGGCCGTTGCCCACACTGCGAATTCTCCGTGATGCACCGCACCACACCCTCCTTTGCCTAATTTTTACCTACCCTTCAGGCTTCCTCTTAGCGAATACTTTCTCCAGGAAGCTTTCCTGGCCATTTCCAGAAAAAAACACATGCTTCCTATGTGTTCCAACAACACCCTCAACTTCCTCTCTCACAGCAGGGCTGACACAGTACATTCTCTCACTAAACTGCATGCTCGTGACAGCAAGGGCCACGAAAGTGCTCACCACAAGGCCTGGCACAAACAGGCACTCCAGCATTTGTTTGATGAACAGACAATTTACAAAACTGTTCAGTCTTCACTGAACTGTTGAGGTGAAAGGCATGTACAGTAGCAACTTACCGTTTGTCTGAACCCATGGCCTTACTGAAGATCTAGCTCACTGCTCCAAAAGGTTCAAATTGTTTTTTTTTCCCTAGGAGAAACGAGAGATTGATTGCAGCAAATCCGAGAAACCACTTAAGTCCATTATTCTATAAGCTGGGAAACTACTGAGGTTTGAATGCCATCAAAACCACAGAAGGGGACCCATCGTCAACATTGAAATCATGCTACATTTTGTTCACAATGCGGAAAGCAGGAAAACGAAGCATACTTTAACACAGCAGACTCCATATTCACTAACGAACCCATAAAAGGGCGCAAGCAGAACAGTCCTTCTCTGTTCCTACTTTAAGATTACAAAGCAAAAAGGAGAGAGCTGCAAGGAGCTCCCTTGCTCCGCATCAAAGACACTCCAGCACTGGGATAGATGACCATTAAAACACTAACCACAGCGCCTTTATCAATACAAGGAAAAACGTGAAATTCTAAAATTTCTGATGAAAAAATTAAAACCTTTTAGAAGCGGAGATGCTGAGCTGACTGAAATCTACCCTATTTGCGAACAGCGGCTGATTCAATCTGACACCAGCAAACCCTGACTTAATTCTGGGTAACAATACCCACCACATCCCCAGCCAGTCCCGACCCCGCAGCGCCCCAGCCCCCCAGGCCCCCAGCGTTGACAAACCATCACCCACAACCAGAACGCGTCCGCTGCCTGCGAGGGCCCAGAAACTGTTCTAGAGCAGGCACCCAACGAACATTTGCAGAATTAATAGAAGAGAATCATCTGGGAGGAACATGGCCTTGGGCAGAATCGCTAAGGCCGCCCTTGGTCTCCTAGGCAGTGCCCAGACCCACCTCCGTGGGGTGTCGCGACCGAGATGGCGGCGCCACCGCACCAGCTGGGGCGTCCAGCTTTCCCTAACTCCCTGCACACGCCCCTCCCGCCCCCAAGAGGTGCCCAGCCCGCAGATTAGACTTCACAGAACAGCTTTCCGAAAGGGGCTTATTAGATGCAGCTGCGGGGCGATGGTGGCTAGAGACTGCCAGGACTGCCGAGGAGTACCCGAGGGACCGCGACGGCTCCAGGCTCATTTGGGCTGCGGAGTCGGAAGCGCGTCCCGATAGGGACTCACTCAGGGACCGAATGAAATAGCCCTAAGGCTGGGCAGGAAAGCGTACTGTGAAAGCTGACAGCTCTGGCAGCGAAGAGCGGCGCGGGCCTCCAACGCCTCGAGTAGTTTAGCCCCGCGAGAGATCCGCCTGGATCGGCAGCCGCCCGCCCGCAGCCCAAAGGAAGGCTCCGCAAGGCCTGCCCTAACAGCAAAAACGGCCGGTCGTTTCGGCCGGCCGCCATACTTACCTTCGGGAAGGATCGGAGTTGCAGAAGTAGCGGTTTCGTGCCTCAGAATCTCCAACAGGGTACCACCGCTCCACAAAATGGCGTCTCCGTCGACCGCCGTCTCCTACCCACACTGCCTCGCGCCCGTCCACTCCCCCGACACGCCTCCCGAGAAGGCGCCCAATCCGCGAAGACGTCTAGCTGCGCGAGGGCTGCTGGGAAGTGTGGTCGCTAGGGCAGCCTGTCAGTTATTGACCGCCCCGTGTTAATTTCCTGCGTATTTCCTTTTCTTCAAAACCCTGACCGTTGCCAAGCTGCCTTTTGCAGACGCGGCTTAGAGCTTTTAACTTTATTAGGTGTAGTAATTTTTTTTGCCTTTGTTACAAGTGTTTTTAATCCGGCTTTAGAATTAAACGCTAGTAGATACTATGTTGCATTTAATGGACACTAAGATCATTGGACTACTTTACAAATACTTATTTTCACCTTCATAACCTAGGAAATGGTGATTAAATCCACTTTTCAGGTGAGGAAATTGAAATTTATGGAAATCGGGAAAATTCTTGAAAGCAGGTCTTCAAAGTATTGGGTTGGCCAAAAAGTCCGTTTAGTTTTTTCTGTAAATTAAAAGACACATTTTTCATTTTTACCAATAAATTTATTGATTTGGACATTTTGAGTATGTTGACTATCTCCCGCTATTGGCCTCTAGTGGGTAGAGGCCAGGAGTGCTGCTAAACACCTTCCAATGCATAAAACAGGCCCACAGCAAAGAATTCTTTGGCCAACATATCAATAGTACAAAGAAACGTCGCGAACCACTTTTGACACGTTCCATCAGACACAGCAGCTTCTCCATACATCTTTTTCTTTTTTTGCATTTCAGTTGCATTTTTATCTTTCTTTTTTAAAAATTTTATTTATTTTTAGACAGAAGGGAAGGGAAGGAGAGAGGGAAAGAAACATCATTGTGTGGTTGCCTCTCATGTGGCCCCCACTGGGGACCTGGCCAGCAACCCAGGCATGTGCCCTGACTGGGAATCAAACTGGCGACCCTTTGGTTCGCAGCCCGCGCTCAATCCACCGAGCTACGCCAGCCAGGGCTTATCTTTCTTGAAATAGTAAAACATAGTACACCAAAAATGCTGCATATTTTCTTCCATCTTCAATATTGAAATGGCTGCACAAAAATTCACCAATTTTGGTAAGTTTTTTTTAAATTCAGGCTGATATGACAACTGTCACAATACAATCTAACAAAATTATTTTGAATGAAGTTAAAGATAACTAAGCACTATTAGAGCCATCCTACAGAAAAAAAACTAAGGGAACTTTTTGGCCAACCCAATTATCATTCATTGATATTCTCTAATCTAAGACAAGGGCTCTGGGAAGTAATTTTCAGGGTTAATTTAACAGTTACTACTTGGACATCTAGTAATAAATATCTCAAAGTTAACCCAACCAAAACCCAGCCTCGTCTCCACAACCCTCCCCAGCTCATAAATGGAAATCCCCTGCTTCCAGTTAGGACAAAAACCTTAGAGTAATCCATGACTTTTTCCTCACACCCAACCTGTCAGCAAATCCTTCTGATTCTACCTTCAAAATATTTCTAGGATGTGACCACTTCTAGCTTCCATTGCTGCCCACCTAGGCAAAGCCATCATTTTACAGAGACAGCAGGTGACACGGAGCAATTAGTGGTGGAACTGGGATATGAACTAGGATGCTTGATTTCAGAGCCCTTGCCCTCAACCAGTAGAACGTAAACTCCAAAACAGCAGGGACTTCTGTCTGTTTAATTCACTAGTTGTCAGGAGTGCATGTTTGTGATACAGTCTTTCCTATAAGTCAGCTGGGTAACTGCTTGGCTAAGCTGCCTGCTGAGCAGCCCAGCACCAAGGAATAGACAAGAGTCACACACAGTAACTATGCTGTTCACTCAGCTTTTATTGAATGCAGGCTCACTCAAAGTAGAACATCAACATACATTACTATCCTACTCACACTCTAACAATCTAAGAGAAATATAACATACACACACAGCAATCAATAGGGAATACCGAACCTGAGTCCCAGAGTCTCAGTCTGCAGGCCCAGGAGACAGCACAATGGGCAAGGGCATTGTCAGCATCCTGCAAGGATCTCCAGAGCCAGCAGGGCAAATGAAATCCTCTGTCCAGCAGGCAGAGTCTCCAGCAGCTGATTCCAAGGGAGGTCAGCATGGCATGGAACCGCACTGTGGTGTGTGGAGCTCGGCTGTCTCAGCAGTGGCCTGGAGCCTGCCACAGTTATACCTTGAAAGTGGTGGACTCCACCCTTCTGCGTCTTTTGATAAATGTCTTGGCACCCCTGATGGCACGTGGGGAATTTGCCCAGGAGTCCATCTATGGTGGTCCCGCTTTGCAGACATGGCTATTCTGATCACCTGTGCAGGTATCTTAGGTATGTCTCCTTGCCAGACGTGTCTGCTCTGCTTTCGGTAGTTTCCCTCTTGAACGAAAGTGTCAAGGCTGACTGACAGCCATTTTGGTTGACATGAGTGACTCCACTTTATTTTATATACTTTGTTATCTTGACTGGACCAATGCCATTTTATTGGTCCTGCTCTCCATATTACTATATCCCCAATGTTTCTACTGGTGCCTGGCACACAGTATGCACTCAGTAAATATTTGTTGAACAACAAATGAATCTGCTACTTAAGCTAAAAGTGTAACATTTGTGGCAGAAAGAAGCAGGGATCCACGGGTGATTCATAGGGATGTTTGGGACTTCAGCCAGTGACGTGGCGGTATTGCTGTGCATACAGTTACCATAGCTTGCTCCCTGGCTGTATCGATTAAGGCATTTTTAGTGGAACTGAGTTTTCAGGCCAAATATACACATTTAAAAATAGATCATGACGAGGCAGAGGAAGATCAGTTCAGTGACAGAAAACTGCACCCATACCACTCACTCTCTTGTAGATAAGAAATCTTTCAAAAATAAGTGGAAGGATGTGAGATTCCAAACCAGAAACTTCAAATGTACTAAAAAATATTTTTCCTGGAAAAGTATCTTTAAACAGCTATGGCTTATCCTTCTACATCCAGGGCTTTACGTGACTGACAGTGGAAACCTTTGGGTAACTGAAAACATGACAATAGGGAAAGGTAGAAATATTTGGATTTTGGAATAAGAAGTAACTTCTTTCTTTTCCTTCCCCCTCTCCCCTCTCACACTGTGTGTGTGTGTGTGTGTGTGTGTGTGTGTGTGTGTGTGTGTAAGTATGTGTGTATGAAGTCCATCTGGGCTACTATAACAAAATACTACACATTTGGTAGCTTATAAATGATTTCTTTCTCTCTGTTTTCAAAGCAGGGAAGTCCGCCATCATGATGCCAGCCGGTTGGATGAGGGGTCTCTTGCACATCATACCCTCAGACGGTGGAAGGGTCTATGGAACTCCGTGGGAATCTCTTTAAATAAAAAAATAGCTTGAATCCTGTTTCTAACAACTCCATCCTCATGAACTAATCACTTCCTAAAGGCCTCACCTACTAATACCATCATCTTTGGGGGTTAGAATTTCAATATATAAATTTCAGGGGGCACAAATATTCAGATCATAGCACTATCTACCCACATGCATTTCTACCTTTTCATATGTATACATGTGACATAGATATATACACACATATATACACAAGTGTATATTCCAACTTATGAGGGAAGTACATATATGAGTATATATAAAACTTTTATCATCAGGCCCTGGCTGATGTAGCTCAGTGGATTGAGCGCGGGCTGGGAACCAAGCAGTCCTGGTTCGATTCCCCATCAGGGCACATGCCTGGGTTGCGGGCCAGGTCCCCAGTGAGGGCCATGTGAGAGGCAACCGTACATTGCTGTTTCTCTCCCTGTCTCCTTCCCTTCCCCTCTAAAATAAATAATAAAATCTTAAAAAAAAAATTTTATCATCAGAAAAAAAAGTAAATGTATGTGATCCACAAGAAGGCATGCAAATATATTTTTAAAAAGATTTTATGCCCCGGCTGGTGTAGCTCAGTGGATTGAGCATGGGCTAGAACAAAAGGGTTGCCAGTTTGATTCCCAGTCAGGGCACATGCCTGGGTTGCAGGCCAGGTCCCCAGTGGGGGCCATGTGAGAGGCAACCACACACTGATGTTTCTCTCCCTCTTTTTTTCCCTCCCTTCCCCTCTCTCTGGAAATAAATAAATAAAACCTTTAAAAAATTTTAAACAAAACATTTTATTTATTTACTTTTAAGGAAAGGGGTAGCGAGGGAGAAAGAGAGGAAAAGAAACAGATCAATGGGTAAGAGACACATCTATAGGTTGCCTCTCGCACACCCCCAACTGGGGACCTGGCCACACCCCCAAGCATGTGTCCTGACTGGGAATTGAACAAGAGACCTTTTGGTCTCAGGCCAGGGCTCAACCCACTGGGCCACACCAACCAGGGCCACGCAAATATTTGTTTAATGAATTTAAAAGTTAAATATAGATAGGATCATTGCAACCTTGCAATGGACAATCAAGATGCCAAGAATCCAGAACGCGCTCCATTTAATGCCACTAGCAGTTGACTGCACTGTCCCCAAAGCCGTCTGACAAGCATTTCTAAGCATCTCTGGGGTGGGGCTGGGCTGGGCTGGGTTCCTTCCCAGACCAAAGGCTACATGGCTGTTTGTAAATGGTACAAAATCTTTCTTACACTTGAAGGAGCTGTCTAGGGAAAAAAAAAAGGATTCCATCAGAAGGAAGTACCATCATCCACATTCTCTGATTTCTGACCTTTTTTTGTGGACGCTGTCCTGCTGAGTTCCAGAGCTGTGCTCCCGAAGGCCTGTCTGGCAGCTGATATGGGTCTGGAAAAGTCTAAAGTCCCAGCTAAGGAAAACGATGACAACACAGTGAGAGCTGGGTTCCATATAGAATAAAGGATAGTCTCCAAGGTCACCTTGCCTATTTTTTTTGACATAAGAAAACAAGTTTTCTTTTTTTTTTTAAAGATTTTATTTTTATTTATTTTTAAAGAGAGGGGAAGGGAGGGAGAGAGAGAGGGAGAGAAACAGCAATGTATGGTTGCCTCTCACATGGCCCTCACGGGGAACTGGCCTGCAACCCAGGCATGTGCCCTGACTGGGAATTGAACCGGCAACCCTTGGTTCACAGGCTGGCGCTCAACCCACTGAGCCACACCAGCCATGGCTAAAATATATTAAATACTTTAGACCTTATTTCCAACAGCAAATTCTCCATTAAGGTGGCAAAATAAAACTAGGCAAAAAATAAAACTAGGCAATGGCCCAAACTAATCTCTGAGGTCCAAGGTCTTCAGGGAAGATGAGAATCAAGGCCAGCTCAGACCATCCCAATAGCTCGCTGTACTTCTCCCTCAAGGCTTTCAACATGCCAATAATTGCTCGATGTTCATCTCTTCCCCAGATGACTGAGTCCCCTAGATACCGACACTACTCTTGCTGCAGAAGTCTAGTGACAGCTAGGGTAGGCTCCCAGAACACTCACAGAATGACCACATAATAACCTGGTACTTCCGCTGGGCAGCCAATAACCTGGGTCAACTAAGAAGCCCTGACAGGAGTCTTCCACAGTGAAGCACTTGATGTGTTCCACGGCTCACTCTAGGCCCCGCAGGGCGACAGAGTTGGAAGGAAAACCTGGTCTGATCTGCTCAGGACAAACTTGGAGCAGCTCCCAGTCAGTGTTTGGAGACCTACTCAGTGAAGGTCAGACAGAAAATACCGAGATGCATCACAGATGTAGCTGCAACCATCACCAGACCAGGAGGGCTCTGGAGTGCCTCTGTCTGGAGCTGCGGGACACAAGTGGGCCATCTTCTGTGATGCCGGCCTTAGCGGTAGCAAGGCCCCGAACCTGAGGCACTCCATCCCTAAGCCAACGTGCTCCTGATGTTTGTTTTCTGTCTTGGAGGAGTAAAAAGACTTATTAAGAGTAAGAGAAAGGGATTCTATATGGACATAGCATGCACACAATTTAAATTCACATTTATCATTCCTGTTGCTGGAAATGTTTTCTCCTTGGTGAACGCCCACTTCGCCTCACCTCTCACTGCCACCGCCCCCCAGAATGCCAATCCCACCCCCACCTTCTCTCTGCAGAGCCCTTGCAGCTCCTGTCTAATGCTGGATCTGCCCATAGACCAGGGGTTAGCAAACCACAAACTATGGGCCAATTTTGGCTGCAACCTGTTTCTGTAAATAGTTTTATTGGAACACAGCCATAATCGTTTGCTAATGCATTACTCCCCATGGCTGCTTTCTCAGTACAGCGGCGCTGAGCCTAAACACCGGCTCTCCGCCTCTTCACAGAAAAGTTCACAAACTCCCACCTCACATCATCAAGAAGTTCTTCTAAATGTGTAGTTCTCTTCCTAAGAAACATTCTTACCTGGGACATATTAACAGCATAGTTCTTAGAACTACAGTATGTTATCTTGAGGAATTGTCTTTAAAAGTTTAAATTAGGCCCTGGATGGTGCGACTCAGTGGACTGAACGCTGGCCTGTGAACCAATGTATGATCTGAAAGGGGAGACACCTCCTGGGAGCGCTCTAGCCGTGGAGGGAAGAAGAAAGAGCTGGGCACTGGCAGGAGAGGAGTGTGATTCTTACTCGCGGACTTGCTGCCGTGATCACAGTGTGTGAAGCACTGAGCGCCCAGCAGGCACAAGAGACAGAGTGGCCCAGCCCACCACCGACGGGGAAGTCAGAAGAGGACTTTGGCAGGCCATTGGAGGAGGAAACCAGTACATGGAAGCAGTCTGGCCTCGGCAGTTAGCAGAGAAACAGAAGCAACGGTGAGATGCTGTTTTCATTAGATCAGGAAAGTGATTCTCAGTCTGACAGCACTCACACGGGCCAGAGCTCACGGTCATGCACACGGACAGCAGGCAGGGCCGCAGGGCTCCGGCCACTCTCTCCCTCTGGCAGCATCTCAAACGGGCCCACGGCAAGGCCCTCTCTCCTGTCCACCATTAGCCCCACCCCACCCATCTATGGGGGAAAAATGTAAGGACGCCAAAAGATCACATTGAAAAAAAGTTTATTTAAAAAAGTTCTAGCAGCAAGAACAGTAACAAAACAAAAGGAGAGACAGACAGACAAAACAAGGAGGCAGCTGAGTCCTGCGGGACGCGTCTCCGCTCTTCAATCGAGTTCCTTATACCGAGCGAACATGACCCTGCGCACGGCATCTCGGTACGTCTCGTTGGACTGTCTCTTGCTGGTTCTCCCTGGAGCCCCCGCACTGGGCCCCCGCATCCGGCCTTCGGTCTGTACAAGAGAGGCAAACAATGAAGGGGGCTCCATGGAATTAGCCTCTAGCTGGTCTTTGACTACAAGCACTTCTGAGCTGGAATGGAACAGGATGGAGGGAAACTTTTTAGATGTTTTACAAACAAACCCCGAGATGAATAAGGAGGTGGTGCCGCCGTGAGTTCAGGACACGGACCCCCACACCAGAGCCAGGAGAAGCCACTCTACAGGCGGCAATTTCAGAGGGAGCTAAGTGAGCACAAAACGGGCCATGCTTCCTCTCAGCACCTTCCTGCTCTTGTCCTGATATCTAAGGGGCAAAGCCCTTCCTGGGAACCAGGATTAACTTGATGCTCCTCGAATTTTAGCCATCAAACACCTCTGATGACAATCTCTCCCAGAGATGCCTTTGTGCCTCTGACTGCTAGTTCCCCGGGTCTTTTCACCAAAGGCTCCTTCAGTCTCAAACTGCCTATTTCCCATGATGCCTCACCTCTTATTCTGTGTAAGAATAAGATGAGCTCCATTCCAACTTCTCTCCCCCTCCCCACTGCCAGCCGAACTGCAAAGGGCAAGCATGCCTAGCTATAACCCAGTAACCAAGACCGAGGGGCTCCTCAGCTCCCACATCCATCACCAGCAGTGGAAAAAGCCCAGCTAAAAGGCAGAGACACAGTTCTGGGCCACAGAGTGAGAGAAAGTGAAGTATATTTCCAGTTTACGGCAGCCCAACTGGAGGGAAACCACTTTACCTCTTCGGCGGAAGCCAGTCCGGGATGACCAGACCCGAGGCCTGCCCCCTTCCGCCAGGCAGCAGCCTGTGGGGCGCCGCCGCCTTTGCTGCCGTCGTCCAGGCCCTCCTTACCCCCAGGTCTGCGATCGCTGCAAAGGAAGCAGACAGACTCAGACAGCATCGCTTTCAAAGTGAACTGCTCGCGAGCCTACTAGAGGCGTGCCCTCTTGATTCAGCTTTGCCTTCGCTTTGTGTATTGAATGGTAGCTCTGAGTGTCTGCTGTCCACGCAACAGGCTCTGTCCTGGGGACACTCAGATGGCCAAGACCGGACCCTGTTCACAGGGAAGGACGGGAGAGGGATACTGTGCCAGTAGATGCCTACGGCACACCGAGGAGCTCAACTACCGGGTGGCAACAGCAGCTGCCCCCTACTGAAATACAGCACAGGAGACACAAACTATAAAGGGGCATCCAACCTGCAGTCCACAGGCCGCATGCGTCCCAGGATGGCTATGAATGTGGCCCAACACAAAGTCGTAAACTTACTTAAAACATCGTGAGATTTTTGTGTGTGATTACGTGTCACAATGTATTTAATGCGTGGCCCAAGACAACTCTTCTTCCAGCGTGGCCCAGAGACGCCAAAAGGCTGGACACCCTGCAAAGGGCATCACTGAAAACGACAGAAAGCCAATAGGAGGGCGCACCTGACCGACGAGGAGTCTGTGAGCTAGGGACACAGGGAGGGCGGAGAGGAGGGCACAGCGGGGAGCGGTGAAAGCACACAGCCCCCCGGGAGGGAGAGGCAGGTTCTGGCGAAGGCTGCTAGGGCCAGACTGAAAATACGCGAACATCACACTAAGTCGTCACTCTGGACTTCATCCTTCAGGCAAAGAGACTCCCCGAAACCCAGGCCGCCCTCTAGACAAGGTCTCCCTCCACAAAAAGATGAATTTTAGGAGCAGATTTCTGTGCACAATGGTCATTTTGGTGGCAGGGTAGAGAATGGACTGCAGGTTGAGAAGCAAAGGTTGAGACTAAGGAGTGTGGTTTGGAGGTGAGCAAGAAAGGGGGCCCAGGCTGAATTAGGGAGCTGGCCACTCACACCATGGGAGACGGGAGGAAGACCGCGCTGCAGTGGCGCTCTGACTCGGTCACAGGAGTGCAGCGGGGTCAGCAGAGCGGGACCGAGTCTACCATGGAATGGAATACGATACTGAGCAATTGTTTGGTGCGAGAGGCCCCGGAGGGTCCAAGAGGACACACCCAGGAGGTAAATGGAAATAGCGATTTTGAGCTCCGAAAACAGAAGTGACTTGGAATAGAGCCACGGGACAGGCTAGTCTTTTAGGGGAGGCTGAGGCTTGGGGCCCGTTGGACAGCACAGGCCAAGAGGGTAAGGCACTGAGGGCAGAGTCCCGGTGAATGTCTGGAATCGCCCAGAAAAGGGATGAGCAGGACGGAAAGCGAAGGAGGAGGAGAGCCAGCGCATGTGGTGTGAAAGGCACAGGGAAAGGAGGAGGGTCCCCTCCCACCTGAGAACAGCGGACTCAGAGCGAAGGCGTCCTCCTCCCGCTGACCCCCGCACCTCTGTCCTTGTCCCGTGTAGTTTAAGTTGCAGAGGCGACCCGACAGGATGTTACATTGATTAAGTGGTCCCCCCCTTAACACTTCTTAACTACGCAAATAGAATAGACTAGAATAAAAACATCAGTTCATTTACTGCACACAATAAGAAAGTATTTTTCATGAAGACTTCTTTTTCAGTTACTGAGAGTTACCGGCTCTCACACAGAGAGTTACTGAATCATGACCCAAAAATAACCTCTTATCTGCAGGCTGTGAGCAGGAAAGGTGAAGCGCCATGGCCCAGCCCTGCCGGGTCTCCTCGGGGCCGTTCTCCGCCATGACCTCCCTCTGCCCCACAGGCATTACACAGTCTACCCTGGCTTCTGGTTCTTTCCCTTACCACCACAGAGATCTGCCCAAGTCTAACTAGACCAGTATGTTGTTTACAATCACTTTATAACCCGCACTGCTCTAGGACAAAGTCTCAGCATGGCCTTCAAGGATATGAACTTCAGGAAGTGGTCTGCGGCCGCTGGGCCAGCCTCATCTCCTGTCACTCAATCACATGACTCCAGTGTTTATTTAGCACCATCCAGCTACCTAGAACTCCCCAAATGCATCCTAAGCCCGCCTCTCTCATCCACGGTGTTCGCAGTTCCCTCCAGCTGAAATGCCTCCCCTTCTCCACTGCGTTGCTGTCCGTCCTGTGAGACACAGCACCGCCTAAGTGTTCTTTATTCTGAGTTCAGACAGTTGAGAATAAGAAACGTTCTGTCCACCTGAGCATTCCTTGCACTTAACACAGTATCTGCACACAGTGGGTTATCAACAAATTCTATATAACTCCAGGCTCACGACCTGGAGACTATCCAAGTGGAAACCAGCACAGGCAGCTAGAGATCATATACCCCTATCAGCAGCCAACCACTTACTCAGCCCCTTGTGTAACAATGAAGGTTCCCGAGTATGACATGCTTATTGGGCCCACAGCTGGTGAGGAGAGAGAGGACTCCCAACCAGGGCCACTGCAGCACGGGCCCTGAGCACCTAGGCCATCAGCCCCTCTTCCTTGCAAACACACACATTCCCTGCATAAAGACAGGTGGTCAAGAGGGTGGGGTGACCCTGGTGCTCGAGGAGCTCCAACAGAACCTGCTCCCAATCACCTGACCTCCACGCCACAAGGAACAGCAGCGCAGTCGGAGGAGACAGTTTCAGCATCAGGTCCTGAGGCTCAGGCTGAGCCAAAAGCTCCTGCTTACCTGTCAGTTTCCCTGGAGTATTTCATCCGTTTTCCTTCTGGAGAGTCAAAAGACTGAAGTTTTTCTCTGCGATCATTCCCTCTTTCTTTAAACTTTCCCTGTTGGTAAGCAGAAGAACAGATCTGATATTTCCATCTGAGGGGACAGAAAAGTAAGGAAGCTTCACTTTATTCCTGACACTTCTTCTAATATGAAGAGAGTTCTACTGGTAACTCCTGGAAGCTCTCGTTCCTTCATACACTCTTCTTGTGAAAGCAGCGGCTTCTCAGACGGGTCTGTTTGGGAAGCAGCAGCCGGTGTGCTGGGATCAGCTGTCTCCTCCTCTTCTGAGGAGGAAGAGCTCTCTCCAACAGGCCTGCACTGGCGGACTCCAAACCGTCACAGCAGACCTGTCCTGGACCAGTGCAGCTGGAGGCCGGGCAGGTGAGCCTGGCTCACTGGGTGGTCTAGGTGGCAGGTGCACCTGGCTCTCCCAGGCCGCCGCCTCTGCCCGCAGCTTTAGCAATGGAAGATGGTGCTTCAGCAGCCCCATCCCACACACCTTCACGGGCTTTAAAAGCTCGGCAGGAAAGAGGAGTGCTACTTACTTGGTCTACCCAGAGACCCTTAGCAGCATCTTTAAAAAAAAAATCAACTTTATTAAGGTATTATTTATAAATTATAAAATGCACCCATTTTAATGTAGTTTGATGAGTTTTGAGAAATGTATATGGCATCTTTCAGGGGCTCTTCGTTCTCCGTCTTCGCTACTGCCTGGAAAGCCCACCCCGGAAAGCGGAGGCACAGCGGTGAGAGGTCACCAACCCTCACCTGCCGCTCTCTCCTCTCCAGGTAGGCGAGCTCCTGCTCCGACTGCTTTATCTTCCGATGGATTTCCAGGTTTTGCTGAGAAGAGAAGGAGTTCTGAGTATAGGGCTAGAACGAGCATCTCAGAAAAGGCTCCAGGCCTTTCCTGTAGCTGCCCCAGGGCAGCAGCTCCTTTCCTGGACCAGCTCTGCTGAGTGATCTCTCTACCCTGCGAGCAACAATTGCTAAGTGGTCTTGCTTAGGCTCAGCAGTGGGAACCCAGGTTGCAATGTTGCCTTGTCACACAGAGCAGTTGTGTGGTGTGGCACAAGAGGGAATGTCACTAAAACTTCACTTCTATCTAAAATGTAAAAGACACAAATCTGGTTTATATCTCTTTACCGAAGATAAAATTATGGGAGAGGGGAATTCGAGCAGACCAGGGGAGAAAACCAAACGCCCACATGCTCTGCCTACCACTGCGGCTGCCGCCACCATCCTCAGGCACTGGTCACTTTCAAGCCCCCAGAGAAACATTAAAAGGAACTCCAAGGGTCTCAAAAAGCAAAGAGACTGCTTTGAGAGTCTCCTACTCCTTGAGGGCCCCACACAAAATGAAGTGTGGGCTCCCCTACATAATGCCCTCAAGCATATGGGATAAGAAACTGTGCGGAGAGGGGACTCTCTGCACTCTGCAAGGAAAGGAAAACTACTACATCTGCTTCCCATGGCCTGGAGAGCAGTTCCATTTGTGGGGTTACCAGACAGCTAGTTCCTCTACCCTGACAACTAGTTTTTATCTCATTAGCCGTTTGTTAGCATTTCATCAGAGAGCTGAAATTTAAATGTTAGTCTGAGTCTGATGACTCAGAATTTGAAAAGATCAAAGGGACTCAGAGGTCGTCTGCTGCAGGGACTGGCAGAAGTGTCCCAGAATCCTGGAAGCTTTGCAGAGCCTCCAGAGGCAGCTGGGAGAAGAGGTGTGCCTATTACAAAGTCAGAGCTTCTCAGCTTTTAGCCACACAAGACGGGGTTTTGTATTGAGAGAAAGTCTAAATCCAATCCCCACACCTGCCCTTGCAGCATCTGCTACAGAAGGAGTCTGAAATAAATCACTCTGCAACAGGAGTCCACCTATGGGGCTCCCTGGTCAGCATGTATCAACGGGAAGACTGAGGGGAGGACCGATGTGTGCCTGTTCGACACCCAAGACTGGCTGCTGTGCCATGGCATACCGCAGCGACTCCCTACGTGAAGGGACGGCAGAATGTGACCCACCGGGGGAAAACAGCACCCTGCCAGTGCTAGACGAAACCAGGGGACGCCTGCAAGGGCTGAAGAAGAGAAGGGGCTTATCTGAGGTCCAACGTCAGGTTAATGACAGAGCTAAGATGCGAGACCCAGCAAGTGAGCCTCCTACCCCACAAGCCCTTCCCCCCTGCCTGTCTCCAGCACAGGCTCCATGCGGGGTGCCCCAGCCTCAGCCCCAGCTGCTGCCTGCCTTGGGTCTCAAGTTTTTGGAAGGTGGGCACAGCTTCAATACAAAGCAACTCAGGAACAAAAGGTAGAGGAACAACTTATTCTTGAAGTGTGGACTGATTTAATTACTGGAACTGGGGATGATACTGGCTGAGGAAGGATAGTATCAACTTTTTGTTCCCTGAAATGCTCATCACTGTCTGAAAGTATGGAAGGCCAGGGCCCCTTCCCCTCCTACCTTGTGCAGGTCTGAGAGCTGCTGGTGTTTGATCAGAACTTCTTTATTGGGGAACTGCCTTCTGCAGAGCAGACAGGCCAGTTTATTCCAGTCAGTGAGTTTGTCTTCTTCATTCTCCTTCTTGGTCATCAACTCCTCCCGCTGCTGGGGCTGCACCGAGCGGGGCTGCGGAGGCGGGGGCTGCTCCTCCTCCTCCTCCTCCTCATAGTCACTGTCTCCTCCGTACTCACCCAGGAGGCCGATCAGCGGGTTTACCACCTTGGGCTGCGAGAAGAAGGCCAGGGATTAACACCAAACTCAGCCTTATTCTGGGCCTGTTTTCTAGACATTCTGTTACAGGCATCTCATTTCTTCTTTTAGTTTGAATAGTGACCTGGGTTCAATATAGGCCCACGGACCACAGTGCTCATTTCCCAAATGGGGCAACATAGTTAGAGCCCGATGTTCCTCCTTGCTCACTGAGATGCGAGCCAGAAAAGTTCCCTTGGGAGTGACTCTAGCAATAGAAAGGGGAAGAGAAGGGGAAGGGGAACTGAAGTAGAACACAGAAAAAGAGTCACAAAGTTACAAGTTACAAAGAGGAAGAGAGAGTAACCATCTCCAAGTCACTGTAACCGCGGAGAAAAGGAAAGTGAAATTTTGGAAGGCTGTAGTGACCCCTAGGGATCCGTGCAACTGGAGAACAGCAGGCAGGTAGATGGATGCGGCTCCTTAGCAAGGGGAGGCACAGGTAGGTCGGCACTGACGTGTTACAGTGAACTGAATTAATAATGCCGAGCGGGCAGAGTACTGGTCAACAGCTTACAGGAAACTGTTAAGTAATGATGCATGATCACTGTCCTACAATCGATGAAAAGTTAAAAAAAAAAAAAAAAAAAAGAAAGCAGATTACTACTGTTATATACCTATATTTAATCTGAATCATGTGATCAGATCGAGACCATTACTTTAGGTACCTAAAAGACGGGTACCAACAAGAATAAATTCAAAATGGATTGAGTACTTATATGTTAGATTCAAAACCATAAACATCCTAGAAGAAAACAGGGCAGTAACATCTAAGACATTTCTTACAGCAATATTTTTTCTGCTATATCTCCTTGCACAAGGGAAACAAAAGAAAAAATAAGCGAATGGACTACATCAAACTAGAAAGTATTTGCACAGCCAAGAGCCATCCACAAAATGAAAAGACAAACAACTGAATGGGAGAACATATTTGCTGATTCATCTGGTAAGGGGTTAATATCCAACATTTGTAAGAACTTATAAACCTCAACACCCACAAAAACAAACACTCTAATTTAAAAATAGGCCAAGAACCTGAACAGACACTTCTCCAAAGAGGACACAGAGATGGCCAATAGACACGTGAAAAGATGCCCCAGTCACTCGTCATCAGAGAGATGCAAGTTCAAACCACAGGGACACATCACCACACGCCTGTCAGAATGGCTGTCACCAGTAAACCCACAAACAGCAAGTGCTGGCCAGGATGTGGAGAAAAGGGAGCCCTAGTGCCCTGTTGGTAGGAGTGCAGACTGTGCAGCCACTGTGGAAAACAGCATGGGGTTACCTCAAAAAATTAAAAATGGAGCTGTCTTATGACCCAGAAATTCTACTTCTGGGAATTTATCTGAAGAAACTCGAAATGCTAATTTGAAAGAATATATGTACCCCTATGTTCACTGCAGCGTTATTTACAATAGCCAAGCATCCACTCCACATCTAAGAGATTCTATGGCACTCCAAAAGACAGGAAACATTAAAAAAAAAAAGGGTTTCCTTGGTCATTTAAAAGAGAATTAACAAGACCAAGACTATATATAACTTGAAAAGAAGCAGGCATTCCCTGACCTGGTGGGAATGGAGCGGGGTGGAGGAAAGAGGACAGAAAACCGGCTCTGACCCTCCAGTTACCCGTTAGAAGACAAATTTTCAGTCCTGCTTATGTGTGTTTGTGAGACAGAGCGAGCTAAGGACCAGCATCAAAGCGAGGCACGGGCCTCTGAACTTCCTCCCCGACCGGGACGCTTCAGCCCAAGCCCAGGGCGTCCACTCGGCCTTACCGGCGGGGGGCTCTCTTCCTTCTTCACAGTGGGAGGAAGGGGCTTCTTAAAGACATCCTCTAAGGGGGCTGTCCCCTCACCGGCATTTTCCTGAAACTGATAAAATCCAAGGTAATTCTCATATGATGCTCATAAAAGTTAGGTTAGTAACTGTTGCTATGATTTCAAAATTCGTATATACTGAGTGGTAACTATACGCCGGGAAGACGGTCTGTTCATACACATTACCTTCAGCCTTACTGCAGTCCTCCTAGATAGGCATTAATAGCCTCGTTCTTGAAGTGACTGAGAATATGGTCAGAAAAATAAGCAGCAAAAGCAGACACCAAATACTAAGCAGATGTCACTCTAAAGTCTAACTTCTCAGATACGCACTCTCTCTCTCTCTAGGCAAACTAAGCAGTATTCAAAGAAAAAAAAGACAAGTTGCACATTAAACCACAACATTCATCCATTTTCACTAATGTGTCAGGATAAATGAAATACAATTCTTTGGAGAATAATTTGACTCTATGCCAGGAGACATAAAAATGATCATCAGCTTTAGTCTTGAAATGGTTTACGAGGAGAAATAAAATACTAAGCGCTATACATTGTGACAGTATAAGATTAGAAAGAAGAGATAAACAATGCCGAAATGATGAAGAAAACAAGGGTACAGTTTGACTGTGGATTTTTACCAGATAGGCATTAAAATAATAATTTAGAAATGTCACAGAAACAAGGAAAAACACTTATGGCCAACTATAAAGTGAACGAAGAATAGGAAACGGCCCCCACGATAACCCAGCCCATAGACCTGCGCACACAGAGGGGCTCTGGCTGAGTCTCTTGGCTCTGCCACCCACGGTTTCTGCACTTGTGAAAGTGAGCCTGGCTGCGAAAGGCGAGGGGGCTGCCTGCTTTTTGGCAATTTTACACCTCAAACGCAGGTATCCTCTGCCACGACCCCTTTAGTTTCGTTTGTAAATACACGCTGAAAAGAGAGCAGATCCCAAGGCCTCTCACCCTGGTCGCGCCTCGGTCTTTTCTCTCCTTGCCATCTCTTTTAGATGCTTCCTTCTTGCTGCTTGACTTCTGACTGGCTGATTTCTTTTCCTTGCTCTCTTCTTCCTCAGGTGACCCAGGCTCCTGGGGCACATAGACTTCTTGCTGCAATGTGGTTGGAAACAGTTAAGTCTACAGAATATCCCACTTTCCCAGGAGTCCAAGGCTAGGGAGCACGGTTCCTTTCTGGGGGAAAGAGCAGCTCTCTCACTCCCAGGTCTAAGAAGAGACCACAGAAAACAATCTGAAAATCCAGTCGAGGGGCCAGGACACATCCAGGCAACTCACTGTCCCTTTTTCCAAGAGCAGCGCTGTTCTTACCTGTAATGCCACAAGGCACTGGTTTTCCAGAGGCAACAGTTAATATAAAGGTCATCGTCTTTAAAATCCGCCTGAATAAATACAACTCAATAGAAGATCTGGACTTTTTAAAACACCACATTAGACATGAGGTACAGATAGTCAAAGCAGCTGCCTGGATGGGAGAAATACTCAGTTTCCGTAGATTTAAACCTTTCCAACTTTTCATGGGATGAGCGACCAGAGAACCCGGGGACAAAACCTCCACAGGAACAGATTACAGCACTCTTCTCCCAAGGCCCGCCGACAGCAGACACACCCAGCTCACCTGGGTGGCAGGGTCGTAGTATGTCCCCGCCAGGGGGTCGTAGTAGTAGCCCGTGGCCGAGTCGTACACGTAGCAGTCGGACGATGCTGTGGGGCGGGACCAGAGGCAGCATTAGTCCCCGCCCACGGAGCCCCGCAGGGCTCACCCAGGACAGCCCAGGGACGAGGCTGGCCAGCCTACACAGGAGCAGAACCTGTGGGTGGCGCTCTCTCTGAAAGAGCACCCCTTTTGCCAACTTTGCAATCACAGAAACTTTAATTAGAGTAGTCAAGCCAAAAAAAAAAAACAAAAAAACAAAAAGAAAGCAAGCCCACAATAAAAATAAAACAAACGTCACTCACACTGTTGTCCTTGTCGATTTGAATCTGAAGACCAGTCTGAATTTCTGCCACCTCCCCTCCTATCTCGGAAATATTTTTTACCCTATCATAGAAAGGCAAGTTAAGATAATGGGCCTTCTGACAGCCATCCCCCCTAACAGCCGCCCACCAGAGAGAACTCACAGTCGCTCTTTCAGTCACCCGAGGACTTGAACAGAGCGCTCACCCCCAACCGCCGAGGCCCACCTGATAGTAGTGCGTGTGCTCAGAATGGTCCCCGGAATCATTTCTGCAACAAACAAAACGACATGTAATGCGCCTGCTACCAAAGTCACTTGAGAAGTGCCCAATCCTACAGATTGGCCAAGTAACTCTCTTTGCCCCGTTTGGCAGGAAAGGGAACCAACCCCCCAGCAAGCAGTTCTGCTGGTGCAGACTCCCGAGCGGAGGAGCAGCAGGACTTCGACAGAACCACCCGATGAAGCAAAACTATGGGGTTGAGGGAGCAAGAGCCAGATCACCCCCATCCCTGCAACCCGGACTCTGATACAGCCACGTCCCAGTCGCCACTCCTGGGCCAAGATGGGTGAAGGAGTGCAGAGGAATTAGACTTCCCAGGGCTGCGGGGTGTGGACAAGGTCAGGGCAGTAGGAGGTCAGGACGGCATTTTCTTAGAATTCCACGGGGCCAGGTTGCACCAAGATTTTTCTGCCCATCCGAGCGTACCATCGTTTGGGACCCAAAGACACCAGGCAGTCAAGGAGGAAAGGAGTAAAGTACCTAGTACTACTATTTAAGGAAAAAATGAGTAAATCTGGAGTCAGAACAAGGCAAGCTTCAGAAGAAGAAAACAGACAGCAACCCACAGAAGGAAGGCATCATGTCTTGCTGTCCCATCTCTCCAGCCAGTAACAGAAGTTGCCTCCCCAAATCCCGAGTGGGGGCAGCACCAGGGCGCTGCCCCCACCTCACCTTCGTTTTCCAGTCGCCAGGTTCACGGCCACCATCTTCCCGTCGATGCTAAATGGGGGGTCCAGGTTCTGCAAGATCTTCACTACGCGGAGAGCTTCCTGCGGAAGCAGAGACAAGTGTGAGCCCAGAGAGAGAGGGTCGTGCCCTCGGAGAGGTCAAGCAGGCTCCTTGCCTCTCAGAAGGAAAGTCGCCGAACACTCCGTCTGGGCCACAGTGTGGCAGGGAGGGCACGCTGGCCAAAAGGGCTCCTAATGAAGGCTGGTCGGAGTGGGCAGGGAAGTCATCAGTTTCCCTTTCAATTGGAAAAGATTTTATTGTGATAAGCGTCCCTTTTCTGTTCCTGAAGAGGAGACAGCATAATCAACTTTTCATTTCTGGTCAGTTTCTGATACGAATTTCAGAAATTCAAGTCCTTTTCTTTTAGGCTGCAACTGTCGTCATATCAGATCCAGTTTACAAAGCCCCTTGTGGTTTCTGAGCACGAGATCGAAGTATCAATGATTTCTATTACTATTTTCATGTTACCTCCACAGAAAAGGGCCCCACAGCTAAAAATTCAAGCCACAAGAGCCTATAAAAGCAACACTCTGAGGAAAAGAGGAAGTGTCCTATTACCATCAAACATAAAACCATCTGTAGTCAGCAAAACAAGTCTGAGAATCAGAAAACGCACTAAGCTCTTGATGGGGTCAGCACTCAGATTCTTCACGAGTGACTTAGCTCTGTTTTTAACGGGAAACTGTAAAGGCCGCAGACAGGAGTGGGCCTGGAAAGCCACTCAGAACTCTACGTGTAAGGGCGGTCACTTCTCCTGCACGAACACGAACCCAGAGGAGAGGACAAGAGGGGTCATGACACCAGGTGGCACGTAAGAATTCCACGGGTAAGGAAGTGTCCGTCAGACCTTCTGAGGTTCCCCTAGCCAGCTGTCCCCAAGCCACTGCAGGTGGCGGAACTCACGGCGTGGGAGTCGAGGTCAATGAAGCCGTAGGTGTGGCCCATGGGGCCGGTTCTGTTCTTGATGATCCGGACGTTGGCAGTGGTCAGGTGGACGTAGGGCTCCAGCACCTCCACGATCACCTCGGGCGGCGTGGACCGGTAGATGCGTTTGAGCATGATTGCTGGGCAGACCACGCGCGGATGGCAGAGAAGCGAGGGAAGAGAAAGGTTAGTCCTCAGCGCCCGACAGTCCTTTTTCTTTTCTTTTTTTATATTAAATTAATTTAAATTTAAGACTTCCGGCAAGATGGCAGCATAGGTGAATGTGCCATGCCTCCTCGCACAACCAAACAAGGAAGAAACCAGAAATTTACCCAACCAAAAACAGCCAGATCTGACAGGAAATCGAATTGAGAGGAAGTCCGACAACCAAGGAATTAAAGAAGATACATTCATCCAGTCTGGGGAGCCGGGAGGAGCAGGGCGGAGGGAGAGTGCTCAGCGACCCCGCAGTGAGCTGGTGAGCAGACAGCAGGACCCCGGTTGGAGGGGCGGTTCCCGCGGGGCTGCAGCACACCAGATGGGGGTGCCTGACCGAAGCGCGGCCAGCGACCGGCTCATCCGGACCCAGTGGGGCCGAGACTGGTGGACCGGGCAGGTCCACATTCGCGGGCAGACGGACCGGGAGAGAAAGCAGGGCGCAACCCATCGGCGCAGATTGAGAGCACCTGTGGGGGTGGAGTCCGCGGCGGGAGGAACTCCTGGCCTCACAGGAGAGTTCATTGGGGAGACCCACGGGGGATTGGAGCTGTGCAGCCCGTCCACCGACCCCAGAGTGACCCCCGGAGCCAAGGCAGAGGGGCTCGAACTGCTTGCAGGAGGTGGTGTGGGTGCAGAGAGCGGAGCGGGTGCAGAGAGTGGAGCAGGTGCCATTGTGCTCTCAGGTCCCGCCCCCACAGGCTCGTCACAACACAGCGACCATTTCCCTGCCCAGGTGAACCCCAAGGCTCCGCCCTCCTTACAGTAACAGGCTCACCGAGGGGAAAAAAAATGGCCCAAAGAAAGGAACAGATCAAAGCTCCAGAACTAACCCACCAAGAGATAGCCAACCTATCAGATGCACAGTTTAAAACCCTAGTAATCAGGATGCTCACAGAATTCGACGAAAAATTATCGAAATTGCTTGAACAAATGAGGATAGATCTGCAGGGAATCAATAGCGATAAGAAGGAAACTGGGACTCAAATCAACAGAGTGGACCAGCAGAAAGAAAAGAACATCCAACCAGAAAAGAATGAAGAAACAAGAATTCAAAAAATGGAGGAGGGGCTCAGAAACCTCCAGGACATCTGTAAAAGTCCCAACATATGGATCATAGGGCTGCCAGAAGGAGAAGAAGAAATCCAAGGAATTGAAAACTTATTTGAACACATAATGATGGAGAATTTCCCGAAGCTGGTGAAGGAAACAGACTTTCGGGAAGTCCAGGAAGCTCAGAGAGTCCCAAAGAGGTTGGACCCAAAGAGGAACACACCAAGACACATCATAATT
>PVJI01007036.1:0-81264 GCA_004026765.1 Micronycteris hirsuta
TGTTGGTTATGATCCAGTTAAAGGTGAGATCATATGGTATTTGTCCCTCACCGCCTGGCTTACTTCACTTAGCATAATGCTCTCCAGTTCCATCCATGCTGTTGCAAAGGGTATAAGCTCCTTCTTCCTCTCTGCTGCGTAGAATTCCATTGTGTAAATGTACCATAGTTTCTTGATCCATTCATTTGTAGATGGGCACCTATGTTCATAGCAGCACAATTCACAATAGCTAAGTGCTGGAAACAACCTAGGTGCCCATCTACAAATGTTTCATTATTTTTGATATTTATTCTCTCATCTATAAAACAAAGCTGGTAATGTAATTATTCTAGAATAATTAAAAGTTAAGGTATTGTAAAAAGTTAAAGCATAAAAAAACCCAAACAGCTCAGCCGCCTCAGGTTGTTTTCCCTGCCCTTGGGCCCACATCTTCTGTGAGCTAGAGCATAAAGCTTCAGGGGAGACACCATCCTGGAGGGCCTGGGGGGCTAGTTACCACAGCAATTCTTAGGCTGAAGAAATGAAATAGCCCTACTTTGCTTGGGGTCTAGAATACACCATGGACTCATCCTTGTGGAGTGAAGGAGTCCTTGTTCCGAACAGGGCCAAAGTTCCCAAACTGCTCAGATACCCCAGAAACTGGGACCCAAAGTTCTGTTAAAACTTTATACATTTAAAAAGCACCATACATTGTTGATGTATTTCACATTTCAAGATCATTAATGTGTAACCAATACTTTTATCCATAAAAACTAGCTGTCAAATTCCACATGACCATCAGTTTGTATGATTTTACCTAACATAAATTGGCTATTTGCTCACCAATTTGTTTTTTTGTAAAAGTTCAATGAAAGAACAGTGGTAGTAAGTAACAGAGATTTAAGGGAATTTTATGGGGGGAAAAACAGGTATCAAACAAAGAAAATATCACCATTACATTTTCTGCAAAATGAGAAAAAGGCTACTACTATTATTCAATTTCAGTCCTCGAGCACCCTCAGTCCACCTCTCAGAAATCCACCTTCCAGAGGAGCACAATTTGAGAAGCGCCGTAGGAAAGTTTGTGCTGTTTTATCTGGGCCTCACACGAGCCCTGAGGAGCATTAGAGTGATCTGAGACAAGTGGGAAAGGCACAGATGGTTCTCTGTGCGCTTCAGGCTCTGAGACAATGGCCTCTGCACCCCTTTCCTTTCTGTGCTCTGGGGACTGTGGGGTGCTTATAAACTGTTTATTCTCCAACAAATGCTTTCGGTTTCTTTTATAAAACTTTAAAAATTGTCCTAGATATAGCAAACATATAGTAAAACGCATCCTAGTAAATTTTGGCCAATGCACACACCCTTACAACCACCACTGATCAGGGCACAAGAAACTCCCAGCACCCCCGCAGTCCCCCCACCCTGCCCTGGCTCCCATCCCCACTGGTAACCAGGCTTCTGATTAGTTCCACCCGCTTTGGGCTTTCTGTGAGAGCAATCACCCAGCGTGGCCTCTTTGTGGCTGCCTTCCTTCACTCAACAGTGAATTCTTAAGAGGTGTTCAGACAGGAATGGAAGTGTCTGGGCTTTCCCATATTAAGAAATGCTTATCTAAGAGTGCCTATCTTGTATCCTTCTCTGGGAGCTGAGCATTTAGTGAACAGAGGCCAGTGTGCAGATCCTGATGATAAGGAAAAGAAAATCAGCCGACACCATTCCCGAAGGTTGGTATTTGCGTCCACTGTCAGTCCCGCCCTTGGCCTTGCTGACTAGCAAATCTCCTTCTCTGTTATTATCCTTAATGGCAATACTCAGTGAACCTCAACACAAACTCAGATGCTCAGCACCAAATCATATGACTAAGGTACACTTGTTTTCACAGTTGTTTATAGAAATAGTAGAACAGAATTGCTTCCAGGTAACAGTATTATCATCTAGGAAATATTATAATGAAAGTTGACTAGCTCATTTGACTTTTCTAACATTTGGGAATATAAACAATAATTTGGACACAAAATAAGAAAAAATAATTCTATGCTGAATGACTTCTTGTTTCATGCACACAAGGGCCTGCAGAAATATGCCACCGAGCAATTTCTGGGTCAGAATAAATTAGAGTTTGTAATGCATTTGCCTGTATTGAGAAAGCATAAAAAAGAAATGAGGTAATTTTGTCAGGGTTTGATGCTCATTGTTCACTGAAACATAATGCAAGTTATGTCTTTGGCTATAAAATAAAATAATGAGGTGATATATTCCAGGTCGTTCTCATAGATTATAAGCTCAATATTCCAATTGTGTATATTTAATGACTCCACAGTGCTGATCACTTATTTTCAAATGGTATTTGGAGATAATAAGCTCAAGCCTCTGCAGTGTGCTGTAGAATTTACTTTTCAAAAATAAAGAATGAAAAAAATCTTTAACACGGTGAGTCCCACAACAGAACTCTCTTCCCTGTAGCCAGTCCCGGAGGCTCAGAGCCCTGGCCTGGCACATCCTACCATTTTCAAAACAGCAAGAAAAATTCTGCTGCATTTTAGTGCTGGGTCACCTCTTCATTAAATTCATTAACTGCTCTTAATTGTTTGACAATAATTGGCTCCTGAACCCCCAGACAGAAAACCTGATTCTACCATAATACCCATGATAATTAAAGCAATATTAATGATTAATTCGATGTATGATAAATATCATCTCATTTCAATACTATTCATAACAAAGGAAGGTCAGGAAGAGATTACATTTGAAGGGTGCAGAGTAAAGTATGTGATGATTTTCTTTAGTTTTATAAAACTCTTAGCATGGGGGCTCATTTTTCATACTTCCTCATGCTTTCTTTGTAAGTCATTGTTCACATGTGGCTGAATGAGAGGGGTTTTAATTCTCCATGACTATGAAAGGGTGGGGGAAAGAAAGAATATGATTGTCCTTCCAAATGGAAGAAAGGAACTTGGGGAAAACATGTAGATATGGAATGTGGGGAGTCCAGTGAAACTGCTGTAGTGGGTTACTTGGGATTAGAGCGTGTGCAGTCTTGAGAGATACACTAACATAGTGGACTTCCTTCTGCAATACAACAGTAATAAATTTTAAAGGAAGAGAGAAAAAAATATTTTTTTAATTAATTCTGATGGCAATGTAAAGCAAGGCTATAGAGAAGGAAATGGAACCATTTGTTATAATATTCTGCAACAAGAAAAAGAAAGAGGAGCAGAAATAAAGAAAAAGGTGGCATGATGGCAAGGGGAGGAGGGACATGTGAAACTGGCTGATGTTGAAAACAGTTGGATCTGGTGTCTCTGCAGGCATGGGTGCTTGATTGCATGCTCTGTATCTAAGTGATCTTAGAAGGCATGGCCAACACCTTCTGTAGGGATTGAGAATCTCCCCTTGACTAATTCTTCCAGACTGCAGAAGTCAGGTTAATACAAAAAGAGGCTTCCTATATTCAAAAATTTGTATTTGTCTATTATACCTCAATAAAGATAAAAACCATAAGGACGCTAAGGAATGTGATTGAGTAAAATGAACAGAGCTGCTTTACTCTTATTTCCATGTCCTCACCATGACTTAGAAGCTCTATAGCCAAAGCACAGTAATTACATTTATCAACATCATGTCCTTCTTGGCACCTCAAAAGGGGCCATGTCACTTCCAAAGGTCACTGAAACGGGAGGAGAGGAGAGTACATGGGGAGGCAGAGCTTTTTGCTCTGACCCTTTTATGTGTGTTGACTCAAAAGTGCCATGGAACATTACATTATTTTTCTGAATTCCATGCCCTGCATTATTTCATCATATCTGAATGTGAACCTTTTATCAAGCCCCCTGCTTCTCCAAACCGTCGCCATCACCCAGTCATTTATTAAGTCCACAGTGGCATTTTCTACTCCAGCACTTTTCTGTCAATAACTTGTTTCTCTTCAAATAAATGTGCCTGAGGTATGGATTGTTTTATAGTTTACTTAAGAAATGTGTGTGTGCTTGGTTTCCATAGCATGCTAATGTACACTAGACTTTAATATATATGTATTATTTTATTGAGCCCTCAAATAACAAGAAACAGATCGTTTTGCTCTAGAGGAAAATAAAAGGCATTTAGATCCTTCTGTCAACTAAATTAGCTATCCACATTGATCAAATTCAACAGGCACAGCTGCCTTCTTCATGTGCTGTTTGCATGTAGGCGTTGTGTCTAATGCAACCTCTGATTGCCTTCTATTGTTTTAAATTTTTTAAAGCAACTCTGTTTTTTATTAGAACATATTTTAATTTCTCAAACAAATAACAGGTTTCTGCTTTAGTTACTGACACATTCTTTAAAGCTGTTAAGGCAATATTTCCAAGAATCATTGTTCATTAGATAGCTCTTTATCCAAAATTTCTGAGGTGTCTTTTGAAATCATTGGACAAATATTACTTACAACCTGCTAGCCAGCTGCTCACTAATGCTGGAGGTTAGGCAAAGAGATATCTGTCCTCAAGTGTCATAGTCTAGTCCAGGAGAGGGGCTTAGGGACACATTTGTCAACACAGCATGATCAGAGCTCACAAGGCTGAGTTCCGTGTAGAGAATTACTAGTACTTCCAGCAGCGGTGCTCAAAGTGTGGACCTGGAGCCTAGAACTTGTAAGAAGTGCAAACACCAGACCTGACCCCAGACTTTAGAATCCTTGCGGGATGTTGGGAACAGTGTCCACGACCTGCATGGTAACCAACCCCTCGGGGGGATTATAATGCAGGCCAAAGTTTGAGAATTAATGAGCTAAATAAATATTATATTATTTCTTATCCAGGAGGGGTGCTGTGTAGTATGATGCTAAGTGAAATAAGCCATGCGGTGAAAGACAAATACCATATGATCTCACCTTTAAGTGGAACCTAATCAACAAAGCAAACAAGCAAGATATAACCAGAGACATTGAAATTAAGAACAACCTGACAGTAACTAGAGGGGATAATGGGGGGAAAGGGGGGAAGGGTTTTCAGGAACAGCTATAAAGGACACTTGGACAAAACCAAGGGGGGTGGAATCAGGGGAGGGAGGTGGGGATGGCTGAGGTGGGCAGGGGGAGTGGTGGGGGGAAATGCAGACAACTGCACTTGAACAACAACAAAACAATTTTAAAAATTAAATTATTTCCATCCAGTCTCCATGTCATAAAATGCACACATCTATAGAGTGAGAAATAACACTGTTCTGACAGTATTTATTGTCAGACAATGAGTTGCTTGGAAAAAAACAGCCAGAACAGTCCTTGCAAAATCATCTATTTTATCTAGGAATTTACTTCCTTATCTTCTCTAGAGAGTGTGGCAGAATACCCATTTCTTGTCATCTCAGAAGAATAATTTTGGTTTAAGAGCTAAATGTTATTTTTTTCTCCTATTTGATTTAAATAATGACCACTCTTTATGAGCATAAGTAAAGATATTGAGAAACAGCTCTATTATTTATTGAGAGGGTGTTGAGAAATAACTTTGAGGGTTTTATAGCGTTGTTATGAAAAATAACTTTTAAAGTCTTCATACGGAGCATAAAATTGCTAGCAAAAAGTGAAGACTGTATGATAATCCTATATTATCCTTATAAGATACAGAATTAAATATGCTTTATGTGACATATTTTAATGTCTGCATTTCTAATGCATAATAAACATATGCATTATATAATTCTTTATATATTATTCTAGACTTATTTCTTTCATAAAAGGCTGGTCTTAATAAGTACATCATAATTGCAAATATGCATATACTTAACGAGGATGATTAATTTTAAATGTAGAGCTGTACATACAAACAGGTTCTTCTAAGTGCAAAAACAGTAGCTTAACACAAGAGAAAAAAACTTATCACAAGAAAAATATGGATTAATAACATCACTGTATCTTTGGATTTGGCATTTTCAACCTCAGACAAATATGTGATTATTAATCACTCCAAAGAGTCACGCTGTATATGCTCCTGGTATTGAAATTGTGAATATTCACAATGAAAAGGGCAAGTGCAACAGGCACATTCATGTGCTTACTTCTCAAATCAGGTTTGAAAGTCTGTCTTAAATATTTGATTAATCACAAAATTAGAATAGTGCTATTGTGACATAGGGCATTTATCAGATGGTTTGAACAAATGATAAAATGTCTTTTATTTTTTTGCAGGGTTTTTATAAAGGAAAATAAAGAGAAGATCCTGAAGGTCTCAAAAAAGGAGGAGGATTTGTTATATAATTAACTTTGCACTCTGAGTGGTCCAAAAACTAGCCCTGGACCCACGTTATTTTAGGAACAGGTATATTAGTTCCATTAGGTCATTTCAACCTCCAGATAAAGGTCTATCTTCATGAAGTCAGACCTGAGATCTTAGTAAGATGATTCCTTACAATTTCAGGAGTGAGAAACTGTCATTATCTTACCTACAAGAATCCACTGGAAGTGAAAGTCAACACACATGTTTGAGACTCAAACACTGAAGCTGCATTAATTAGGAGATAAATACTATAACATTCTCTCCCCAATCCACTGTGATATTCCCCATTTCTCAAATGCTCCAAAATATATACATCGTTATTCAATCTGTGTCCCATGAAATTCAGTAACAATACTTTTGTGATTGCCTTGCACAAGAATAACAGACCCACAGATTCCAGGTAAAAAATTGAACATTATTTAGGTCTCATCTTCAAAGTTAGCTTACCAAGTGCAGATGATCCCAGGGTATTCCATGGCTGGCAGAGACAATATGCTACCCTGGTATATTAAGACATTTATAATGCTGACACCATTTTTAGATGGAGTCAGAAGTTTGTTAAGAGGCCCAGCCAATGATCTGTTATTCAGGCTTTTTGTGAAGAACAGAAGTAAAGAACAGATGTTTTCAGAAAATTCTTCCTTAATGCAATAAAGAAGAATCTGAAGTTTTGGAATCTGAAGACTCTCACATTTGTCATGTGACTATGGCTGTCTAGTAAATCCATACAATGGATTCCTGTTCTGCAATAAAAATGCATTTACCAAAACTTACAGAACTGTGTACTAAAAAGGACAGATTTTACAGTATGCAAATTATAACTTAATTTTAAAAACTCAAATGTTACTGGTTATAGTTGTCTGTTAGTGAGTAGTTAAATTAACTAATGTTTAAGAATATTCTTAAATGAACCCTGGCTGGTGTGGCTCAGTGGATTGAGTGCTGGCCTGTGAACCAAAGAGTTGCCAGTTTGATTTCCAGTCAGGCCACCTGCCTGGATTGTGAGCCAGGTCCCCAGTAGGAGGTGCACGAGAGGCAACCACACATTAATGTTTCCCTCTCTTCCTTCCCCTCTCTAAAAATAAATAAATAAAATCTTTAAAATAATATATATTTTAAAAAAGAGTATTCTTAAATGAGTTGTATGCAGTTTTTTATTTAAAGTGATAGCTCATAATATGGTTCAGAATCATAGTCAGTAATGTTACTTATCCAATGAAAAGAAATTGTATTCACATGTTACTTGCTATTAAGAAAGCAAAAACTTTCCCTGGCTGGTGTGGCTCAGTGGACTGAGTGCTGGCCTGTGAACCAAAGGGTAACCAGTTCGATTTCCAGTCAGGTCACATGCCTGGATTGCAGGCCAGGTCCTCATTAGGGGGCACACAAAAGCCAAGCACACATTGGTGTTTCTCTCCCTATCTTTCTCTCACCCTTCCCCTCTCTCTAAAAATAAAATAAATTAAAAAAAATTTTAAAGAAAGCAAAAACAAATGACTACTGTTACATTCAACAACAAACACAGAAATGAAGAACACCAAAGGGTTTGGTAGGGTTATCGTGTTAACTTTGTAATTCTCATTAAATATTTCAAATAAAATGCTATGGTCACTGTTGATGAAACAGCTCAGGAAATTCAGAGGACATATGAATAATATATTTAATAATATTTACATAAAGAAAATGTGGAGAAGTTTGTCACACCGTATTCAATAGATCTCACTGCCATTTATGTTTCTTGCAATGTCACTGACTTCTCTGAAAGCTTGATATATATAAGATTATTCTTAAAAGGAGGGGAGAAAGCTCTATTTGAGCAGTGGTATGTCTAGTATTTTGTCTGAAAAGCAAGTCTTACACAAACAACTTGGGCCAGAGTGAACATTAGCGGTAAAGCCTGTCTATAGATAAACTGCCGTGTTTCTGTCCGAAAGAATCTACTGCTTTCCTACTGGAAAATCTGCCCTAAACCATGGTGATTTTAAATGTGCATTCCTGTCAAGTCTCCTGAGACCATTATCACAGAAAATAATGCTTAAGCATAAACTTCACAGATGTCCAGCAATTTACCCATGACCTTATTCATGGGTTCATATGTATTATAACAGTGTTTCATGTTTCAGGCACAATTCTAATTGTGGGGTATAACACTGAACACTGAACAGGAAACTAATGTCCCTTGCCCACATGTAGGTTCTTTTTAGATCAGGACCTGGCTCTCAAACATGTATTTTGTTATAGAACTATAACTTTTGAGATAAGTAATCAAGTGTTCCTTAAAAGCAATGGTGCCTTTCTAGCCAAAATTGAGACTAGGAGCAGCCTTTCTGGGCCCTGCCCCACAGTTTAACTACCTAATGTTTACTATATCTTGCAATGTGTAGTTGGGGATTAAGACTATTATAAAAAAGAAAAATGAATGTGTGATGACTAACTGAAAGAGAAATGATTTTGAGAAGGTAGAGGGAGGAGCCATAATAAGAATACAGAATAGAGATAAGGCAAAGGGAGAAAAAAAGTAAAATGTACATCATATATTAAAAAAAGGGAGAAAAGAAGTCAGAATGGAGTAAGAGAAGGGAAGCATATAGTATTAGATTTAAACGGAAATTTTAAAATATATAGTGACAGAGAGAGAGAAAAAAAATAGGAGCCAAATTGGAGAAAAAGATTCAGCACTATCAATTACAAATGAGCAAATATTAATCTAGGTGGGAAGAAAATAAGAAGAAAAAAGAAAGAAAGAAAGTAAGAAAGAAAGAAAGAAAGAAAGAAAGAAAGAAAGAAAGAAAGAAAGAAAGAAAAAGCTTAAAAAGATGTGTAGAGGAAAGAGAAGTGATTTTAATAGGATTCAGGCAGAAGGAATATTAAGAGTGAGAAATGAAAATCAGGGTAAGTCAGGGAAAAATTAAAGTTTAGAACAAAGAAAGAAAGTGCAGGAGGAAGGCAAAATAGACTAGAAGAGTAGAACAGTAAAATTTGAGATTTGAAATACAAAAATAGTGAAGATCTGGCAATAAAATTGAAGTAATGCAGCAACAACCAGTATATCCACAACCAATGAGCAAAGATTGATAAAGGTGGAGAGAGAATAAGGGTATTTTAAGAATGGGAACAAGAGTGTAAGATGACTAATGACAAGACAAAATGATTTTGAGAAGCTGTAGGGGGAGAAATAGTAAGTGTGGAATGAAATTAGTTGTAGCAAGAGAGAAAATAAAATTTAAAATGAAATTGAGAAGAGGAAAGAAGGTGAAATGGAGTAAGAGAAGGGGGGAGCAAAATATGAGATTTGAAATAAACTCTAATATAAAAACTAGTGACCTAATAGGCACAAAATTGAAGGACAAGAAATGAATGTTAAAAAGCTATACAGGAGAGAAAATAATGCAAATCACAAAGAAGACCATGGTGAAATCCATCTCAGTAGAATCTAGTGTTTACCATTGTCTTCTCTTTCTGGATCTGCCCCTGACGATGTCAGACTGTGTCCCAGTCTGACCCTAGGCAGTGTGGGACCCTTAGGGTTCCCTTATACAGTATCATGTCACCTACAAATAATGACAGTTTTACTTCTCCCTTTCAAATTTGGATGCCTTTTATTTCTTCTTGCTTGATTGCTGTGGCTAGGACTTCCAGTACTATGTTGAATAAGAGCAGTAAAATTGGACATTCCTGTCTTGTTCCTGATCTTAAGGAAAATGATTTTAGTTTTCCTTATTGAGTATGATGTTAGCTGTGAGCTTGTCATATAAGGCCTGTATAATATTAAGATATGTTTCCTCTGTTCCCACTTTGCTGAGAGATTTTATCATAAATGGGTGCTGGTTTTTGTCAAAAGCTTATCTGCATCTACTAATATGATCATGTAATTTTTATCTTTCATTTTGTTTATGTGATGTATTACATTTATTGATTTGTGGATATTATATTAACCTTGCATCCCAGGAATAAATCCCACTTGATTATGACACGTGATCTTTTTAACGTATTACTAGATATGGTGTGCTAATATTATGTTGAGGATATTAGCATCTATGTTCATCAGGGACATTGGCCTATACTTTTTTCTTTGTAGTGTCTTTATCTGGTTTTAGAATCAGGATAATGATGGCCTCATCAAATGAATTTCAAAGTCTTCCCTTCTCTTGAACTTTTTTGAATAGTTTAAGAAGCATAGGTGTTAGTTTTTCTTTGAATGTTTGGTAAAATTCACCTGTGAAGACATCTGGTCCAGGACTTTTGTTTGTTAGGAGTATTTTTATTAATGTTTCAATTTAATTAGTTGTAATTTGTCTACTCAGATTTTCTGTTTCTTCTTGATTCAGTTTTGACAGATTGCATGTTTTTGAATATATCTATTTCTTTCAGATTCTCCCATTTGTTGGTATACAGTGTTCATGATATTTTCTTATAATCCCATGTATTTCTATAGTGTTAGTTGTTACTTCTCTTTCATTTCTGATTTTATTTATTTGGGTCTTCTCTCTCTGTTTTTCTGATGAGTCTTTTTAAATGTTTATTATTCTTGGTTATCTTTTCAAAGAACCAGTTTTTGGTTTCCTTGATCTTTTGTATTGTTTTCTTAGACTCTATTTTATCTATTTATGCTGATCTTTAATATTTTCTTTTTTTTACTGACTTCGGGCTTTTTTTTTGTTGTTGTTCTTTTTCTAGTTCCTTTAAGTCTAAGATTAGATTGTTTATTAGAGATTTTTCTTGTTTCTTGTGGGAGGCCTGTAATTCTATGTATTTCCTTCTTAAGGTTGCTTTTACTGTGTTTCATAGATTGTGGGTGGTTGTATGATCATTTTCATTCATTTCAAGGTATCTTTCGATTCTCCTTTGATCTCATTGTAAACTCATTCATTGTTTAGTAACATCTTGTTTGGTTTTCATATGTTTGAATGTTTCTCAGTTTTTGCTTGTGATTAATTTCTAGTTTCATATCATTGTGGTCAGAGAAGATGTTTGACATGATTTCCATCTTTTAAATTTTTTGAGACTTGTTTTGTGTTCTAACATGTGGAATATCCTAGAAAAATGTTCCACATGCACTGAAAAAGAGTATATATTCTACTACTTTGGGATGAAATGCTCTGAAGATACCAATTAAATTCATCTGATCTAATGAGTCATTAAATGCTACCATTTCCTTGTTGACTATATGTCTGGAAGATCTATCCATTGATGTCAATGGGTGTAAAAACCCCCTACTATGATTTTATTACTCAATCTCTCCCTTTATGTCAATCAAGATTTGCTTTATACATAGGTACTCCTATGTTGGGTGCATAAATGTTTATAAGGGTTATATCCTCTTGTTGTATCAATCCCTTAATCATCATGTTGTGTTTCTTTGTGTGTCTTATTATAGCCTTTATTTTAAAGTCTATTTTGTTTGGTATGAGTACTGCTAACCTAGCTTATTTTTAATTTCCATTTGCATGAAGTATCTTTTTTCACCCCTTTACTTTTAGTCTGTGTGTTTCTTTCATTCTGAGGTGGGTCTCTTATAGACACCACATATATGGGTCTCATTTTCTAATACATTCAAACTTTTTTTAACAAACAGATAAAAAAAGAGGTTTTGTGTATATATATGTGTGTGTATATATATATGTAATGTAATATTATTTGGCCATAAAAGAGTGAAATTTTACCATTACAACAACATGGATGAACCTGGAGGGTTTAATGCTAAATGAAATAAGTCAGAGATGGAAAGAAAAATACCATATGATTTCACTTATATGTGGACATTAAAAAACAAAATAAATGAACAAACAAAACAGAAAGAAACTCATAGATAGAGAGGATAAACTAATGGATGCCAGAGAGGGGGCAGAGGTTGAGAGGATGGGTAAAAACAGTTTAGGTATTAAGGAGTACAAACTGACAGTTATACAAATAGTATATGAATACAAAATACAGCATAAAGAATATAGTAAATAAATTTGTAACTACACGTAATGTCAGATGGGTACTAACTAACAGGTTGATCACTTTGCAAATTATATAAATGTCTAATCACTATGCTGAACACTTGAAAGTAATGTAATATTATATATCAACTGTAATTTAAAAGTATAAAGTTTTGGTTTAGAATATCTGAAATCTGTCCAGAAGGTCTCCAGCCATGTAATATGAAAAATACAAACATTTATTGAAGAAGATACAATATACAGAATACCTTGTACGTAAGACAAAGATACCTCAGTCCCCTTCAAAGTAGGCACCTTAGGAACCTCACTCACGTAGTTCTCTCAATCTTCATCAGCTGCCCCATCCTATTTTCCTGAAATTCATCAATGGTCTGAAATCTCTTCCCTTTCAAAAGTTATTTTAGTTTGGGGGAAAGCCAGAAGTTTCAGGACTTTCCCCAAATCTGGGCTGTAGAGGGGCTAAGTCACCTGGGTAATTTGATATTTCTCTAAAAAATTCTGCAGGAGGCATGGTACATGAGTGAGTGCGTTGTCGTGATGAAGCTGCCAATCACCAGTTGCCCCTAGGTGTGGCCTTCTGAGTCATCAGAATAGTTTCCAGGAAGGAATGTTCAAGTTTAAAGAAAATTTGATACAGATTCATTGCTCTACTTGCTCAGTCATTTTGAATGTGATGGCCACACAGTACACATGCTCACTTAACAGTGTCTATTGCCCCCACTGACTAGTAAGTACAGTGAAGTTGTCATTGTTCACACATGCACATTCCAGTCCATTCTCCTTGGCTACCAGGTTACATCAATGTTGCACAGACTGTTCTCTTTATGTTAACAATGGCTGGACTTTTTCCAAACAGTGAACTATTTTCTGATACATAATTAGAAGAAGATAAAAGACAATCACAAAGCAACTTGTCAAGAATGGTCTAATTCTATTTAAAGCTTTCCTGGTAACAGTTCAACTTAAAGTTTATTGAAATGGTAAAGAAAATAGACTATTTTTTTTCTCTCAGATCCTTTCCTCTCTCCACTTCTCACTACTTCTTGACTCTTATAGATAAATGCTGAAAAAACAAAACAAAACAAAACAAAAAAACAAATAAACCATACATTTAAGGTAGTCTTCCTATGAATGCTATCTCAGGGACAGTTGTTAAGCTGTGATTTTCCTCCTGCTAAGATGACATGAATAAGGCCTATTCATTCATGTATTAATTTTCCTCTTTAATAAATATATTTTGAGCAGCTACATAACTCTGAACACCTTTTTCAGCACTGGGTACACAACTATAAAAAAATATGTAAAAAAATCGTCTGTCACCATCTGGAACATGTATTATGGCAGTGATAATTGCAATAGGAAAAGGAAAAGACTGGGGGCATGTTACGGTTAAGAAGGTGAGCTGCATTGTTAAGTGGAGGTGAACAGATAAGGCGAAAGGAGAGCGAGATTTGGGAAGTTTCCACAGGGAGCGACAGGCAAAGCGTGGTTGGAAGAGAGTGCCTTCAGCTCCAGAAGGGCAGGCCCTGAGCTGGGAGTGCCCAGGAGTATTTCAAGAACAAGGAGACCTGTGTGCCTAAGGTTGAGCAAACAAGGGGGTGGTAGGTAATAGAAGGTGAGATCTACTATTGAGTAAACTGTGATCTCAAAATTAATTTGGTGAAACCCTAACCCCCAACATGATGGTGTCCAGAGATGAGACCTCTGGAAGGTGATTAAGGTTAGGTGAGTTCATTGGGTGGGGATTCCATGATGGGATTAGTGGCCTATTAAGAAGTGACACCAAAGCTCTCTCTCTCTCTCTCTCTGTCTACCCTGTAAGCACACAGCGAGAGTCACCCTCTGGAACCAAGAATAGGGCTCTCACCCGAAGCCACCAAGCCACCATCCTAATCTCAGACTTCCAGTCTCCAGAATGCTGAGAATTACATGTCTGTTGTTTAAGCTGCTTAGTCTGTGACATTTTGGTATGAGAGCCAGAAGTAAGACAAGATCAAACAGTGAAGGGGGTCCAATTATGTGGAGGTTAGAAGTAAGTTTTACCAGGTACCTAGGGCAATCCAGTACATGCCTGGTATGCAAATACAGTTATTTGATAAACTTCCCATTTTTCTCTCAATAATGATCTAGTTTGGACCATAAAGCAAGTGGTCAATTTACTTCTAGGCCATTGTAGGAACTGTTTTTCTCTTGACATGGTGCAGGGAATGGTTTTGAGAAGTGGCATCATCTGTCTCTAGTTTGAGCAGACCATTCTGGCTGATAGAACAATAGATAGTATCTATCAATATAGAGAGATACAATATAGGTAGAACAATAATACAACATGGCATAGGAATCAGCAAACATCTCTTTCTCCTCCTTACAAAAGTGATGATTGCTTTAGTCCTAGAAGACCCACACTTCTGTCACAATACCGCAAATCCGTCTTCTAGTGGGAAAAGAAGCCATAGGCCACATATCACTACACATGCATTTGCGTTCCGGTGAACCTGCACTTGTCATGCATGGTACACGCACCATGACTCTCCAAACCCAGTGACAAACTTTCAAATTCGTATCTCAGAAGAAAAGAACTGTCAAACAAATGCCAAGATTTCAAAAGCATTATTTTGCTAATTCTGATGCAGACAACAAATGGTAACACCAACAAAGAGTTTTAAAAGTTCAAAACCTCTGGAATTGGTTTTCATAAAACCTGACACGGTTATACAATTCTCAATGATGATGCTATTTTTTTATTTCAGGAGAAGTTATCAAGTACTGTGAAGAAATCTCCACAACTGCAACCAGAGGAAAATAATTTGATATCCTGAATTGTTACATCCCAGCTTGAAATGTAATTTCCTTGTTCAATTTGTTAGATCATTTTAATGTCTGTTCTTCTTTGTTTCAATGAGAAGCAGACTATTACCTGGATTAAATGTATTTAAAAAATATGACATCCTTTATGGCAAATGCTGTGAAAATCAATGTTTCTTTTTCCTTTAGTATGAGGCACAATATCAAAACCGACTTGAGAAACTCCTATTTAGCTGAAAGTTATACCAGTAGAATGCAATTTCAAGATGGCATTTATGAGGATAAACTCAAATTTAGGTGAGATTAGTATAGTATAATAATCTAGACTCCCTTAGCATATTAAATATTATAAACAACCCAATGACTGCCTTAATTAAAGGTGGCTGGGATGAAATCACATTTCTTTTTTAAAAATATTTTTGTGACATGATTGAGTTTTTATATATGTGTGAGAGGAAAGACATAAATAATAAAATATAAGAGAATCAAACACAAAGTAATTAAAATTCCACAACCTGAAGATAATAGCACCAACATCATGATTAGTAAATGGTGTTCCCAACGCTAGCCCACCTACAAATATATATAATCTTGCATGAGTGAAATAAGACTTAACATGCTGTCTGGCCTGGCTGGCATAGCTCAGTGGATTGAGTTTGGGCTGCGAACCAAAGGGTCGCTGGTTCGATTCCCAGTCAGGGCACATGCCTGGGTTGCAGGCCAGGTCCCCAGTGGGGGCCACATGAGAGGCAACCACACATTGATGTTTCTCTCCCTCTCATTGTCCCTCCCTTCTCTTCTGTCTAAAAATAAATAAATAAAATCTAAAAAAAAAACACACACAAAAAAAACATGCTGTCTGCAGCCTCTCTTATTTATTCAGTGATAGGTCATAAACATTTTTCCAAATTGATGCATTTTTCAATTTTTTTATTGAGGTACAATTAATATACACCATTATATTAGTTTACATTGTGCAATGAATATATTGATTCAATACTTGTATAGATTATTTTTTATTTTTAAAACATTTTTGGTGATGATTGCTAGGTTTGTTTGCTAATTGTATTTGTTTCTCTATTGCTTTTTCTTTTTTTTTTAAGTAAAATCTATTTTCTTTCTGCATTTCCAATTGTGTAAAATTTTTAGAAAGGCTGCCCTTTCTATAGAATTATGGAAAACCCCATTCACATTTAATTTTAGTTATTTTAAGTACTATTCTTAAAAATGAAAGTCTTTATTCCAAATGTAACCTTTTAAGTATAATAAATAAATCAGACAATCACTTTTTTCTCCAAATTTTTAGCCAGTTATCACAACTATATTTATTTAAAAATCTGATTTTTTGGCATTTATTTGAGCCAAATTGTTTATCATTCAACACATTCTTATTTGTAATGGTGTCATAGGGGAAGAAAACCATTTCCTCTACCATTTTATGTTGAGTAGCAAGTCCTGCAAGCTAAGCTGATAAAATACATATTAACAGGAGATACAGATTTATTTCATGTGTATACAGGAGCCAACAGAAGAAGTAGCTGGCTCATTAAATGGTTAAAGTTAAAGGCATATATCTACCTCAGCAGGAAAAGGAAGAAGGGTGGAGAAATGGTTTCTATGGGAACAACAGGTTTCTTTAGGAAAGACAAATGGATTTTAAGGAGAACAGACTGAAGATAAAGTTTGTGATAATGTTTGTGTACACAGGTATGAGTGGTCTTTTCATCTTCTTCACAGCCCAACCGCCCCCCGGCCCGAGAGGAGATTGATGAAGCCTCATGCTCCAGAAGTTGCTGCTTTGAGCCAGATAAGGGAACCTCCAAGGAGGCTTTTTCTGCATCTGTTGAATCTTAACTGTCTTCCGCTCAAAATGATTCTATCCTCATGCCAGCTCTGGGGTTTGGCATGCCCCCGCTCCCCCAGCGTTCACCTTGTTCTCTTTATCTTCTTCCTTATCTTTGTGCTGTTCACGGTTCCATTAGGAGCCCACTCTTCAATAGCTGAATGGAGCCCGGTGCCCTTGTTAAAAGGGAAGCAGGTTAGCCCCACATGTTCACATCCTGAGCAAACCATTGCGATCATGTTAAGTTGAAAACAATTCTAATAATACTGAACATATTCATTTAATTTAGGGAGATTTGACATGGCTCAAATATTAGCCCTTCCTATGTAGGAAGAAATTGTTTTTTGCTTGTTTGTTTGCTTTTTTCTTTGTTTGTTTTTCCAACTTTGATTTTCCAGGTAGATTTTTGTATTTGTATTGATTTGGGCACACCATTTTATGACAGCTTTACTGCTGAAAATTTTAGTGATTTTATTGCTGTGGTGAATAAAATCTTTTACTTTATTATACTTTTTAATTATCTGTGGGGTACATAGCAATACCGAAGTGTGTGTTCTCTTTACCTTATCTTATTGTTTGTTAAGGTTGCCATTTATTCTGAAGGAGCGAGGGCCTTTTCTGTGTGTGAGGCTTTTAGAATGTTCTCCCAACAACTGGTGTTTCTTTTGAGTCTTATTTGAAGTATTTCTGCATATGAAAATGATTGGAATTTATTATATTTTCTGATATTTATACTTTTTTCTCTCTTTTAAGATTATGTTGCCTAGAACTTACCAAATACTATGGGTCTTAATAAGCAATAGTATATTCTTATTAGCATGTATAAGGATGAGGTTAACCTTTAAGAATAATTTTGAAAATTACCCAAAATTCTGACTTAGGATATATGTTTCTAGGGCACTCATAGTCAAGGGGATGTGTGGTGAGTGCCAGATATATACAGGGAATACAAAAGATTCTTCAAGGACAGATGACATAAGAGTGACATTATACATGACAAATAATGTTGTGTGATAAAGAAGATAAAGCAAGTAGCTACTTCTCTGTTGTAGTTAGAAGAAAGTGATGTCTAGTCAAAGAACTGTGGATTTTTGAGTGAATGTGGATCATACAGGTTTGAGGGATGGGGGCCGCCTTGATCAAAAGACCTTGAAGAATCACAGACTCTCAGCCCAAGGGAGAGAAGAACAGCCCTGAGAGTGTTTCAGGGAGAAGAATGGCACAGAACAATCGTTCTGGATTATGTTTGGTCGTGGAACATAATTTGACCTTCTTGGAGAAAAAGTTCCATACGACAGAAGAGCAGCAGATGGGACTAGAATATTAGAGTGAAGCCTTGTTCTCGCATCTTTGAGACGAGGCTGCGTGTCACCTAAGTTACATACAAGTCAGGTGGGCGTTGTTGGCTGTCTGGTAGTCATGTCATTTCCCCGCCACACTGACACAGTCTTCATTCCCTCAGTAACAGTGAAAGCCCATTTGGCAAAGAACGGACACATGAGGGGGCGCCAGCTCCCGAAGCATTTCTGGAGCTCTGTGCCACATGCATTTGAGGGTTTGAATGTGCTTTAGAAGTGTGGCAAATATTAAGGCTGTGATTCATCAAATAATGGTCCTTAACGCCATTCTGAAGCCAAAAATGTTTATTTTTGTGACACTGTCCAAATCTCTTTTTATGTTATAAAATATTGTATTCATTTTTTCATTTGGTTTTATAATATTGAAATCCTTAAAAAGATTTAATCATAAAATGCCTTTGTTTGGGGAGGATTATGAGAAGGCAGCAGTTGAGAGGAGTTAGTAGATCTTTGCAGCAGAAAGAAAATGAGAGAGAGAGAGAGACCCTTACTAAAAGAGAATTCCAATGTGCAACACCGAGGAGCAATGGGAATAAATCTATGAGCTTGCCAAACAGAGCGTCTTATATTAAAATATATTAACTAACATAGGACTATGAGTCTAAGAGTCAGCATTTAGAATTAATTGTCATGAAATGATGCCCAATGACACTAATTTTCAAAAACACTTCTGTAGCAAATTTTGGAAATGTGTATTTTAATTCAAAAAAGTTCAAGCGTTTATTAGTGCAAGAGAAAAAATATATTGTTGGGAGCACTTGCTAACAATTGAAGGGCTACGTGCACCCTATTCTTGACTACAATGGTATAGCTATAGATTTCATAATGGGCTGCCTTTTAAGTTTTAGTTTCATTTTTCCCTATATTGGTCTGTTCATACTTACATTTTAATATAGTGTAAAACTTTATCAGCAAAAAAAAAAGAATGAACTGATTATCTGCCTAATGAATAATATAGTTTCCCAAGACAGGAGAAATAATAACTAGTCTAAACATTTCAATCAGCCAAAATTGCTTAAATCTTTAAATATTGATAACAACGTAGTTTTAACACTGTTATTGGAAATAGCTGATGATCTAAGTCAGTGGCAGATTCAAATACATTGCAGCATAAATTCAGTAAGGTTGAGAATAACACTTTTCTCTAACAAACTTGTAAGCTTTTAATGCAACAGTGAGAAATCATGAATCCTAGCATAAAATTAGGATCTTCTGGTAGTATGGATATATTTTCATCACAAAGTTTCCAAATAAAGATGCTTTTACATGATTTTATTTCTAGAACATCATTATGAAACACACGCACTATAGCTTTAGCAGGACATTGAAGAGAATTATGATAAAGTGTTCATGTTATAGCTTTGCAGGTAATTATATACAAAGATGAATGTCAAAGAACATGGATTTTTCTTATCACCTTGAAACCAGCCTCCAAGTCCTTTAATTTCAGAAATTGGGAAATGCAGGATTCTCTGTGATGAACAACATTTTTAGTGAGATAATAAAAGCACTGTAATTATATACTGTTTTTAAGCTGAGTGCTTGCCAAGCATGGCTGGAAAGCATGCTGCTAGGTTGCCCATACTTTTTGTTCCATTTGGAAATGCTCATTTATATGTGCAGAAAAGAATTACACTTTTTAGAATATACAATGATAAACACAGGTGAGCAGAGGGTAGATATAAATCTTGCAGATTATTTTCTAAGGAATTCCAAAATGTGATTAAGGATTTTTTAATATAAGTACCGGTTCACATATTCTTTCATGTTCATTTATTTATATATACATTCAACAAAGTTCAATTGAGTGTGCTACTTCATGCTAGAAATTTCATGAGAGTATAAGACAAACAAAACAAAACAAAATGACAGCAAAACTCCTTGATCTCAGGCTTAATGTAGTGAAGGGTTTGTTTTGTCCCCACATATTTCAATGTCCTCCATGACAGATTAGGGTCCCGTACTCGAAACAGCAACTGACTTAGACCTTCAACCAGCTGTGCCATGCCGTGGCCACATTGTGCGTTCTCAAGGCCATCACACCCAGAGCAGCACAGCTGCAGACTGGCAACGGTGTTGACTTAAAAGATCAAGTAGACTGAGGTTGTGGGCAATGGTGGGCAGTCCCAATGTGAACCCAAAAGCATTGCACTTTCTTATCATCTCTTTCAAGGTTTTGATAATTAAAAAAAAGTAATAAAGTGCATATTTTTTGGAAACTTGTATTGATTTAAGATGCCATACTTCTCTAGTAGGTGTTTAGTGGTTGGTTGCTTCCACTTGGAATTATATCTTATTTCCTTTTTAATTCTGCCCTTGGAACTCAGAAAAATGAATATTACATAGTTAATAAACTACATGCTGATTTGCATTGGAAGTAAATAAATTTTCATTTTTAGAAATATGTCTTCACCTTTCTATGAAAGAAAAGGAAAAAAAGATGTAGAGCTAATCATGAAGAGTCAAGCAGGTTATAACTGTCAATCTCAATAAAGATAATCTTTGCTCTGTCACTTTATTTTTCTATTTTGTAAATAAATTGAAATAAAAAATACATTTTCAGTAGTAAGTTGAACAGATCTGAACAGAAAGAGGAATTCCACTTCATATCCTGGGTGATGTTATCCTAACATCACAGATTCCCTCCCCTCCCAAATTTTTCATCTCAGCCATGTACCTACAGGAGAAAGGGATAATGTTTTATGTGGCAGAGGCAGTAGCTTGGTGAACTATCTTTTCAGGGAAGCTTCTCTTTTCCTGGAAGTTCAGTGATTACCACTGAGGCTTCTGAAACAAATGCTTTGTCTTGGTCATTAAGCAGGAAGGCTGGGCTACCTCAGTAATTAAAAAGCTCAATTCACTTGAGTCAAGAGGGCTGCCTGCAGCCAGCAGTGTTGGCCAGACTGCTCTGAGCGGGAGAGAGAGTTCCAGCTGAGCTAGGTTTTTTTAAATTTAACTGGAAAACACGCTTGGAGCCTCTGATCCCATCAGGTGGCTACTTGTCAAATATGCTCTGCCAGCATTAGCTGGTCTGGGGAATAATTTGTCTGCCCTTCAAAAAAATTAAGTGAGAATCCAGGCTTTCGTGGGCAAGAAATAGCAGCCTGTGGGTTCCTTTGAAAGTGTCACTGGCTGGACCTTGAAAAGAAAATTAACAACTGTCATAGTGATTGCATTCCTTGTTCTTATATTTAAGAAAAAACCTTGTTTACAATTTTGTCAAAGTTATTGGTTTTATTTCTAAGCTTTAGAGTAGGTATTGAGTCTTCCTGATGTGGCAGGTTGTTTCCAGGTTCTTAATGTGCTTTTTTTTTTTTAATGGGATAGTCCAAAATAAATGGATCATTAACTTTTTTCCCAAAAATTAATTATCTTGTTATGCTTTGAAGAATCCATTAGAAACTACCACAAAATTAGTCTTCGGCATGAAATATTCTGAAAGAAGATTTAATTTACAATAACACCTAAACAAAGTTCAAACAGGGAAATAGAACCTATGGTTGTGGATAGTTAAAGAATATTTATTGAGTCCTGTATCAGACAAGGTGGGGGGATATCAGATGTAAGAAAGTTATCTACTCAAGGTGCTCACAAACTCAGAGGAGAAGATGAACATACGAACCCAATACTAAGAACAATGTAAGTTCCAGGAGGCCGCGACGATTCATTAATAATTCCCAGGCTTTCTAGATCAGTCTGGCCCAGAGGAATGAGAGGATTTCAGAGGACATGAGAATATTATCTGTGTTCACTTTTCTAAAATGTGGAAGCTGACAGGAGGTTTTGTCAGCACAAGTCCTAGGGATTTTGATCACGACTACAGGGAATGTGTGATCCATTAGTGGATTTCTACCTGGACATCCAATATATCCAAATAACAGGGTAAAATTCTGAAAGCAAAGTTATAAAATGGAGGAGTGACAGCTTGCTACCATCTATCCCTCTAAAAACATGATGCTTAGAAATCACCCCACTCTTATAATACAATCCTCTAAATGCTTTATGTCATGCTTTGGAAAGAGACATACTGTACATCAACATTTATAGACCATTGAGACTGTAAACAGGCCCTGACCAAGTAGCTCAATTGGTTAGAGCATCATCCCTATAACACAAAGGTTGTGGGTTCAATCCTGGGTCAGGGCACATACAAAAATCAACAAATGAATGCATAAATAAGTGGAACAACAAATCAGCATTTCTCTCTCTCTTCCCCCCTTCTGATCTCTCAATAAAGTCAATCAATCAATCAATCAAAACAAACTGGAAACAAATTATGAAAATGAAAGCATGTGAAGGGGAAGAATAAGGCTGTGATTACCACCTCCATAGTACATCTAAGAGCATCTCTACAAAATTAAATATGGCTGTGTCATAATCCCTTAATTAAATAAGTGGCATTTCACAACAATGTCTGTAGCAAAATAGGGAGCAGTTTTCAAACCCAGAGAGGTTTTCAAAGAGTAGCAAATGTGAAGGAGTTTCCCTAACATAAGAAAATTCCCTTTTCCCTCCATGTTTTGTTCACCTAGGTGGAGTTATTGCAGATGATGGGAATCTATCATCTTCATCAAACATCCACTCCACCCCAGAAGAGATACATCAGCATTAAATGTGCAAAAACTGGCCATATTTGTTCTCAGTTAATGTGCACACCCATGCAGGGTCATCTCCTCACAAACACCACTGTGTAGAAGGTGAATGCTACATATGAGAATGCGTTACACTGGTAAGGAACAAGAAAGTTGAGAGATACAAAGTTGAATTATTTAATTTAAAAATACATATTGTTATTTGCTTTGATGTGCATCTACTGTACAAAAACCAACCACAAAATTTCAATGATATATAAAAATAAGCAGAGTTCTGACCAAGATGGGTGCATAGGCAAAAATGCTTTACTTCCTCACACAACCAAAAGAAGGACAACAACCAATTTAAAAACAAAGAACAACCAGAACTGCCAGGAAAACATTTGCATGGAAGTCCAACAACCAAGGAGTTAAAGAAACATTCGTCTAGATGGTAGGAGGGGTGGAGATGGGCAGCTGGGTGGAGAGGATGCATGGCAAGGGCACCAAGGCAGTGGCTGGCAGACTGGGGTAGCCAAGGCAGCAGCTGGCAGACCCTGTGGGCAATCCCACATTTGCATGCAGGCAAGCCCAGGGAAAAACAGGGGAGCAAGACAGACCACGAACTCAGGGTTTCAGCACAGGAAACTAAAGACTCAAAACCCCAAGCTATATAAAAATCTATTGGGTTGTAGTGGTGGGAGAAACTGCCAGCCCCACAGGAGAGGCCCACAGGATCCTAAAATGTACACAAACTCACCCACCTTTGATTCAGCACCTGAAAGGGCACAATCCCCTTGTTGGAAGTGAGGGAAGTGATAGAAAGTGGGGACAACAGTGAAGTAAGCAGCATTGTGCCCTCTGTGATCCCTCCCCCCACAGATAGCACCACAAAGCAGCAAAGATGGTTGCCCCATCCTAGTGAATACCTAAGGCTCCACCCCTTACCACATAACAGATATGCCAAGACAAAGAAATATGGCCCAAATGAAAGAAGAGATTAAAACTCCAGAAAAAGAACTAAGCAATAAGGAGATAGACAACCTGTCTGATGCAGAGTTCAAAACACTGGTAATCAGGATGCTCACAGAATTGACTGAGCTCAGTCACAAAATGAAGGAAAAAATGAAAGCTACATAAAGTGAAATAAAGGAAAATATACAGGAAACCAACAGTGAAGAGGAAGAAACTGGGCCTCAGATCAGTGATTTGGAACAAAAGGAAGAAATAAGGATCCAACCAGACCGGAATGAAGAAAATAGAATGCAAAAAAATAAAATAAAATAAAATAAAAAAATAAGGAGAAAAGGCTTAGGAACCTCTAGGACAACTTTAAGCATTCCAACATCTGAATAGTGGGAGTGCCAGAAGGAGAAGAGGAAGAGCAATAAATTGAAAACTTATTTGAAAACATAGTGAAGGATAATTTCCCCAATCTGGCAAAGGAAATAGACTTTCAGGGAGTCCTGGAAGCTCAGAGAGTCCCAAAAAAGTTGGACCCAAGAAAGCACGCATTAAGGCACATCATAATTACATTACTCAAGATTAAAGATAAGGAGAGAATCTTAGAAGCAGCAAGAGAAAAGGAGATAGTTACCTACAAAGGAGTTCCCACAAGACAAAGGAGTTCCCAGGAGAAGGCTGACTTCTCAAAAGAAACCTTACAGGCAAGAAGGGGCTGGAAAAAAGTATTCAAAGTCATGAAAGGCAAGGACCTACACCCAAGATTTACTCTGTCCAGCAAAGCTATCATTTAGAACGGAAGGGCAGAAAAAGTGCTTCCCAGATAAGGTCAAGTTAAAGGAGTTCATCCTCACCAAGCCCTTATTATATGAAATGTTAAAAGGACTTATCTAAGAAATAGTAGATGATCAAAACTGTGCACAGTAAAATGACAACAAACTCACAACTATCAACAACTGAACCTAAAAAAACTAAAACTAAAACTAAGCAAACTAGAACAGGAAGAGAATCACATAAATGGAGATCATATGGAAGGTTATCAGTGGGGGAGTGGAGAATGGGGAGAAAAGGTACAAGGAATAAGAAGCATGAATGGTAGGCACAAAATAGACAGGGGGAGCTTAAGAATAGTATGGGGAATGGAGAAGCCAAAGAACTTATATGTACAACCCATGGAAATGATCTAAGGGGGATGGAATACTGGAGCATGAAGGGGACAGTGCAGGGAAGAGGGGGAGAAAAGGGAGAAAAAAATTGGGAGAACTGTAATAACATAATCAATACAATATACTTAAAAATAAAAACAAGCATTCATTTTTTTCTCAGATTTGTGGATAGGATAATCTTGGTTGGTTCAGTTGGGTGGTTCAGTTGGGTGGAAGGGATGGTTTCCAGTGGCAGCTCAGATCCACATGGGTCTCCCTCTTCCTGACATTAAGGGTTAGTCTGGGCACATTTTTCTCCTGGTTATGGCAGAAATGCCAATGGAAATACACGAGGCCAATGTTTGGAACTGGCTGGTTGCAGTTCCTCCTCTGTCCACCAACCAAATCGTGGAGGAGACTGGCTTATTTTCCAGAATAACAAGTAATCATCCTCTCCAAAGGAAAGGCCCAGGAGATGTGATAGCAGTACTTAAAAACAAAAAATAAAACAACACTCAAGAGTCCCCTGATTTAGAGGTTCCTTCCTTATGGTACAAACCACTGCCTTCATAAGTAAACACCTGGTTTTTATCACTTCATCCTGTGGGTATTGGGACATGGGCAACCAATACAAGTAATTACTCTAGCCACTGCTTTGTTCTGTGAATAATATACCACGTCTTTCTCTGACACTGGGTTCTTATGTCTTCTGTCACTATACATATAGGACACTGTGGCTGGATAACTTATTAGTCTTCCGATAGGGTAAAATATCAGACCCTTAACAGTTTTGTGCATTAGTGAAACACAAATGCATCCAGAGCAAAATATAAAAAACAGCAACTATTCACCCGGCTGGTGTAGCTCAGTGGATTGAGCGCGGGCTGGGAACCAGAGGGTCCCGGTTCGATTCCCGGTCGGGGCACATGCCTGGGTTGCGGGCCGGGTCCCCAGTGGGGGCCATGTGAGAGGCAACCATACATTGCTCTTTCTCCCTCCCTTCTCCTCTCTCTGAAAATAAATAAATAAAATCTTAAAAAAAAAAAAAACCCAGCAACTATCTAGGTCCAAAAGAGTGAAGAAATGACCTAGAAATTCACTTCTATGTCTACGACTATGGATATCATATCCATTATGCATGTAACTAGAGGAATTGAAACATTATTCAAAATCTCTATACAATCCTTATGCTAATTATATTTATGGTATTGCTCACTAAGTGACTTGCCAAGCCCTAGAAGAAATTAGAAAAAAGGGTCGGGTTGCTTAAGTTGAAATTTTAATGTCAGGATTCAGAAATAGTGAATCCATCAAAAAAAAGCAAATCAGGAACCATTGGTATCTAACTTAGCATGTCAAAATGAATTTAAGATCAGGGGTCAGAAGTCTGAAATAGCATGACTCAGATGTTTGATGCCATATGATAAAGCTTGTAAAGGAACTAGTGACAGAAGGGGACAGCGAGGGTGTAACTGACATGTTCCTCCCCAACTCTGGTTTTCTCAAGGTTGAAGCCTGTACTTCATGTGTCTCTTACACCTGAAACGTGGAGATCACTGACTGACAGCCATTATCTCAGAGCCCTACCTTTCCAATTTTGAGAAGGCATGTAGCTCAGAATTTCAAAATCAACTAAAATCTAATCTGGGTAAAAAGGAGTTACAGTATTGGATTTAACACAAAATCCAAAAAAAATCTTTTAAAGCACCTGGAAACACAGTGACTCTCCCTCATGGAGTGCCTCTGATACAGTGTGCTGCATTTCCTCTTCTAAATGCAATTTCTGTTGCAACAAATTTGCTTTCACTTAGAAGTTACTTTATGAAATTTGCTTATGAGATTAACTGGGACTGGACTCATTTTTTTTCTCAGGTCTTGGTGTTAAAAAATAAAAAGTGTTGTGTAAGGAAAGGAAATGAGTTTATTTTTAATCATGAAGCAGAAGTTCAAACTCAGTTAATGTATTGGATAAAAGCCCAACAATTTGTTTTGTTAGACTTTTTCTTGAGATTTTAATATCACTATATATGTCCTCAGTTTACTCCTAATGCTGAAACTTCTTAACCTTTCAGTTCTTTTGTATGAACAACTTTATTTTCTACAAAAGAAAAAGGTTTGTTGATTTATTAATGATGGCCATTCTGACTGGTGTGAGGTGGTATCTCATTGTGGTTTTAATTTGCATCTCTCTGATGGCCAGTGATGCTCAGCATCCTTTCATATGTCTCTGGGCCCTCTGTATGTCCTCCTTGGAGAAGTGTCTATTCAGGTCCTTTGCTCATTTTCTAATTGGATTGTTTGTCTTGCTGGTGTTGAGTCATATGAGTTCTTTATATATTTTGGAGATCAAACACTTGTCTGACGTATCATTGGCAAATATGCTCTCCCATATGGTTGGTTCCCTTTTCATTTTGATGATGGTTTAGCCACTGTGGAAAACAGTATGGCATTTTTTCAGAAAAATGAAAAATGTAACTGCCTTTTGATCCAGTTATTCTGCTGCTGGAAATATACCCTAAGGATCCAAAACACCAATTCAAAATAACTTATCTACCCCTATGTTCATAGCAGTGGTATTTACAATAGCCAACTGCTAGAAACAGCCTGAGTGCCCATCAGTAAACAAGTGGATCAAAAAACTGTGGTCCATTTACACAATGGAGTATTATGCAGCAGAAAGGAGGAACTCCTACCTTTTGTGGTAGCATGAATGGAACTGGAGAATATTATGCTAAGTGAAATAATCCAGGCAGTGAAAGACAAATACCATATGATCTCATCTGTAAGAGGATCTAACAAACAAAATAAACTAATGAACAGAATAGAACCATAGGCATGGCAACATGGAAGAGATTGAAAGTGACTAGAGGGTCTGGGGGTGGATAGTGGTGGAAAGAAGGGGAAAGAGCTAGACAAAGACCATGTATGAAGGGCCCACGGACATGGAAAACAGTGTCAGAATTGACTGTGGGAGCAGTGTGGGGTTGTGGGATGGGTGGAGGAGGACAAAAGGTGAGAAATTGGACAACTGTAATAGAATCATAATAAGAATGATTAAAAACTAAAAAATAAAAATGCATGAAATCTAAGAAAAAGAGAAAAAATTTGAGAATTCTTTTGATATCATAGCTTTAGCTACTGAATCCTATACCTTTTATTGTTTATAAAATTTCATCACATTCCAAGTAAGAGTCTTTGAATATGAAAACAGCTAACATCTATTTCTTACTTTGGGTCAAGTACTATATTAAGTGTTGTACGTTTATTATCTCAGTTATTACTTCCAGGGACTCTGTGAATAAGTATCCTCATTTAACAGATGAAGAATTTCAGGCATGAGAGGCTGGTCTATCTGCCCAAGCTCACTCAGAGGGTCATGCAAGAACTGACATTTCAACCAGAGCTAGACCCCGATGCTCAGTCTTGTAACCTCTGTTCTTCACAGATTCTCATAGGGCACTATTGGCCAATACTTCTGAATGTTGCTACCAAATGCCCCTGTGGTATGCCAATGAACTAACTTAAATTTTAAAAACAAAAGCAAAATGAAACAGACATATATAAAATATTAAAAGTAATCTCATTCCACATCTAAGATATTTCACACAACTGGCCAATGTTTCCAAATAGTATTTCTTGAAATAGAAAGAATTAAAATATAGTCAGTGTTGTCAAATATCTGAAAAAAATTGGAACAATTAAGATTGCCTTTTGCATCTGTGAATTTTAAGGGAGAAAAAAAGATTTTATCATGAGAAAATGGTTGGGATATGGTAAATGTTGTATTCAGAAATCAATCCATAACCTTTAAAGTACACCCCTTTGCCTCTCTCACCCTATATTATATGCCAGTGAATGGAGCCCGCACCCACATCGTTGGGCCTCTCTCTTTCTTACTCACAATCCAGCTTAGCACCAATGGAATATCATTTGGCAGCAACAGTAAATCTATCATTTTTGCCTACAAAGTTTCTTTCCAATTGTTCTGGTTCCCTTTCTCTCCAACACCACCATCCTATGAAATCTGCCATCACCTCATCCTGACCAATGGAAATTTTCTCCTGGATGGTCCACTCCCATCCTCTGCTGCCAAACCATCTTCACACTGCACCCAGACTGGCAGTTTCAATGCACGGACCTGATTATGTTATCAATGATTAAAATAATCCAATTGTTTTCTGTCAGTTTAAAAGTGAAAAGAATGCCAACACTCTCTGTATCAGCCAGCTCCTGCCTGCCTCCCAAGTCCCCTTAAATGAAGTCTGTCTGTGCTCCAGCCACGCAGACTTCAGGTCCAAAGATCGTAGTCCTGTTTCTTCCCCCGTGAATCTTTCCACATGCTTCTCTTGATGGATAAAAGGCTCTTTTCGCTCTTCTTTGTCTAGTTAATTATACACAGTCATGAAATCTTTATTAATTAATACTAATGCAATGGTTGAAAATTGTAGCTGAGAAAACTTTTGTTTGATTAACCAATTCAGATGATGGAAATTGAAAGTATTATCAAAGACTTAAGTATCCAAATCCTCAGTTTCCAATTAAATGATGAATAATTTCTAAGTTGCAAGGCAAAAATGTATTCTTTCCCACTGTCAAATGAGCTTGGACTGAAATTGCTTTATAAAACAAATATAGAGCCGGTTCAGAAACTGTAAAAGAAAACTAAATAAAATACTGTACCATTTTAGATGATAAAATATCACAATTATAAATAAAACATCCCATCAAAAATTTGCCAGGTTTATTCCACAAATGAAAAGATGTTTCCTAGAAAATCTCACAATATTATCAGTCTTATTAATAAATCCATAGTAAAAAGTCCTACTAACATCTCTAACAATATTCAAAAATAAATATTTTTGGATCTATTAAATAAAAAGACCAATGGAAAGAATGTTACGTAAGTTGGAGATATTGTGAAATACAGAGATACAGGAGTATCTTTATCACCACGCAGAAAAAGTAGTCAGGTGGGTGGTTCACCGAACCATCAGAACTTGAACTTTGCCTTGGGACCAGCAATGAACATGCCATGTCATTAAAGAGAAATTAAAAGGGTTAATTAATATTTAACCAAATTAATAAATGTGGTTTCATAAGCAGTTATAATTTGAAAGAATTCTTTCATAATCTTTTGAGGTATTATGTCTACTTTTAACAGCTTTTGCTTTTGTCCAGTTTTCAGGGACTATGGAACCCCTTTAAACAAAAACTCGTACAGGAAATGCATCACCGTCCCTTCCCCTGAAAGTGCTTCTACTGGATGGTTTAGACATCACTACGAACTACTTAAGGCTGTGTAATTATAAACTCCCCACATTTCTGTTACATTTCCACTCCTCTTCTGCAGGTGCCAGCTCTCTCACAGCGTCAGCACGCCAGTCCCCCGCTTCGTGAACTTAACATACAAAAGCAGCAAAGTGAAGAGGCTCTTTACTTTCATTACATTGAACTATGTTATTCAAGATCTCTCGTTTTAAACAGATGTAAGTGTGTTGGATGAATACTATAGTATTTTATCTGGACTGCAATCCTGGGCATTAATCTTAAATGTTTTTCAGAGCTCACGCATGTTTTTACAAAGTGAATAATAAAAGTTTAATACTATTCATTAGACAATGCATTGTTCTCTCTCTCCCTTCTCTCTCTCTCTCTCTCTCTGTCTCTCTCTCTCTCAATATAGCTTAAGAGTGTGGCCACTCTTAAGTTGTGTTTTATGTCCCTGAGGCATCTCCATATGATGCTCTGAGAAGCACTGTCACTGACAGGAGGGTGGTCCCTGCTGAGGAGGCAGAAGATCACATTGGACTAGAGTTGGGACCCAGGGGCTAAAACAGTGTAGCAAGGAAGGCAGTTCAGTTGACTTTCTTACTTCCTTAGGAAGGACATCTGACATTATTCCTCTTACACGACCTGCCTTTCCTAGTCACATGTGAGCATTCACAGCATTCCAAGTTTGTCATGGTGCACAGGTGGATCCAATAAAGCCCAATACTGGCTCTATCACTCATTCCGCCTTTGCAACTGTCTCTGCCTGGTAAATAGTAAATTTTCTTCAAAGGCACCTTATGTCAAGTAGTCAAAAAGTAAAGAACTGCTTCCTGGGCAGCCATTTGAATTCATATTGTTTTTTTTTTTTTTTTAGTTTAAGTAGTAAAAATATCCTAATTGGCTTCATGAAAGAATAGGGACATATATGGAAACATATATTTAAAAGACAAATATTTCTACACATATCTTTTCATAATTTACCAAAATATTTGAAATATGGTCACTATTTAATGATAAGCATTTAATTGCTGTAATGTGTTCTATATTTGGTGTAAAAAGTATTATAAAGTTTTTTAAGTTATTTTGCCTCAGACATTACTTTATTGATAACTTGCCGTTCTTTGTTTTATATTTATTGAATATATATGTGTTGTTTCATACTTCATAGTTTTCACTTGCAAGAAGTGTATTTATAAGTAAAATGGGGTAAAATATAACAATTTTCTGAGCCTTGTCTAGGACATCATAGTTATGAAAAATTAGCTTCCCCAGTCTCCCCCACAGTCTATTTATAATAAAGGAAAACTTTGCTCTATTGATTCCCTGAAATCCATCACTGCCATGAATAGGTGGGACAAAACTAGATTGATTTTTGACCAAAATAGCAAGCTAGTTATTTGAGAATTGCTGAACTATAACTATTTTACTGTTGATAAAAATGAGTGAAGTCTGGGTTTACCATAGAGTGTAGGAGGCTAAATCAGTGAGCAGAATGCCTGGTCTTTCTAAAGATTCAGCAGCAATTATAAAGTAATACATTATAAGCATTCTGGGTATTTGAAAACAAAGAAAAACCATCAACCAAACCCACAAATGACCATAGAGCAATGGTTAATAAAAGTTTTCAGGAAAACATTCATTTTAGGTATAACACCTGTTCTAAAAGTTTACTTTTCCAAATTAAAGTTTTATAATCTTGCATTGGTGCTAAGAAGTGTTTCTTAAAATATCAGTTCTCAAAGTATCACAATAGCTTTAGTCAGTTAAATGGTAGTGCTGACAAGTAACTCTATTCTTTACTCTGCTGAATTCATTACATAAATTAATGTAATCATCCCAGACCCCATAAGTCTATTATATTATCATCCCAATTTCACATATAAACAATCTGAAGTCGCAGAGGGGATACCCAAGATAGCACAATATATTTCGAACCCACTTTAAAAGGGGGAAATATTTTGAAGGATGTTAAAGGGCTTCCAGGTTTGATGGAGATCTGGGGAGAGCAATAAAAAGGACAGAAACGAAGAGCATTCTGGTAACTAATGGGTAAGAACAGAACAAACCCGAGGCAGAAGCAGTCTTTCACACCGTGATGACCCACGGGCTGATGTCAGGTCCCTAGCTTATGCTTTAAACTCTTCCCAAGTGCCCCTCATTGGCCGGTTTGCTCACCCATCTGCCTTGTAGTGAGAAAGAGAGACAGCATCTACTCCCTTTAGTTTTTTGAGTTAGAAGACTGTACCAGAAATTGTACAATCACCACATGCGTGCACTTTTTCCCCCAAAGGAAAACAAGTACTAATAGAAAGGGCAATGGATCCTAAAGAACAAAAACAGCAAGTATCCACTAAAAATATCTATTGGTTATATGTTAACTCTGAAGCATTTTGGGTACACATGTTATCCATCATAACCTTGCTTGACCCATGTCTTAGTCCATTTGGACTGCTATTACAAAACACTGAGTTGGCCAAAAAGTTCTTTTTTTTTTTTTTTGTAAAATGGCTCATGTAGCACTTAGTTGTATTTAACTTCATTCAAAACAATTTTGTTAGTTTGTATTGGGATAGCTGTCATATCATCATGCATTAAAAAACCTTATCAAAATTGGTGAATTTTTGTGTAGCCACCTTAATATATGAGATGGAAGAAAATACACAACATTTTGAGCATATTTTGTTTTATTATTTTAAATCAGGACATTAACTGAGAACAATCAATGTTATACCACACAGAAGATAGCCAACATACTCAAAACAGTCAAATCAATAAAGCTATTGGTGAAAATGAAAAATGCGTCTTTTTTTATGGAACAAAGCATATGGACTTTCTGGCAAACCCAATACAACAGGCTAGGTAGCTTATAGAAACAGACATTTATTCCTCAGAGTTCTGGAGGCTGGAAGTCTGAGATCAAGGCACCAGCAGACTCTGTCTGGTGAGAACTTGCTTCCTGGTTCATAAAGGGAAACTTCTCTTTGTGTCCTCACGTGTGAGAGGGCTGAGGGAGCTCCCTTCGTCTCTTTTATAAGGACGCAATCCCATCATGGGGTTCCCAACCTCATGACCTTATCATTTCCCAGAGGTCTCGCCTCCTAAAACTATCACATTAGGGTTAGGTTTCAATATGTGAATTTAGGGGATTACAGACATAGCAATGAATAGCAATACCTGTTATGATTCTGATTCTACAGATAAGAAAACTTCATTTCAGCCCTGGCTGGTGTGGCTCAGTGGATTGAGTGTCAGCCTGCGAACCAAAGGGTCATCAGTTTGATTGCCCATCGGTGTACATGCCTGGGTTGTGTGCTAGGTCCCCAGTAGGGGGGCGCACGAGAGGCAACCACACATCGATGTTTTTCTCTCTCACTCCTTTCCCCTCTCTTTAAAAATGAATAAATAAAATCTTAAAAAAAAACAAAAAAAGAAAACTTTGTTTCAGAGGTGAGGAGTACATTTATCCAAAAGAACACATCAATTAGTGGCAGAATTAAAAATCAAACTTAAGACTATTGAATCCTAATCAATGTTGTTTTTCCCCTAATTTGATTGTAGATTAGACTCTTTTCCCCCATTTATAATTTAAAGTAAAGCTTGCCCTTCCCCACTCCCCCAAAATAAGAAAAATGTGCCATTGGCCCACATTTAACATTATCCAGAGTTTTATGTCTTGTAATGCTACACAAAGTAAGCCTGAAGCTATTTGTAGACAAAGAGCCTAGAATTAATTTATTCTTCAAGGAGTGTTCCTCTTCCCCTTGCCATATTGTTCTTCTGTTCATACCTCAAGGCACTTCCTTTCAATTCTGTAAAGCACAACTTTCTAAGTCACTCAAGCTGACATCCTACATGACCTGCCAAGGGCAAAAAAGTAAACACAGTTTTACTATTGAGGAGTTCTGACAATGTTCTTCTTGAGGGAAAAAAATGAAGCTTTTCATTATATGAAAATAAAAGCAAGTTACTTTTTTCAGGAAAAGAATTCCTCAAAAAAATATAGTACAATAAAAATGCAATATTAACTCTGTTTTATATATTTCCAACTTAATTCATGTAGTCATTGTTTAGAATAAAATAACCAATAAAGAGACATGCTTAGTGGTAGAATATAGTATCAAATATGTAAACCACCTTTGAAATGAAGTCCCTTTATAATTTAATGAAAATGAAGGTGACAACTACTCAGAATATGATAAACATACCTTCTCAGAAACACAGGATTTAATTATAGTGACATAAAATTTTATGAAATATATTTTGGTAATTCTTTTTCATTTTTATTATTTTATTTTATTTTCTTATAGAAAGGGCATTTTTATTTATTAATTTTAGAGAGAGAAAGGAAGGAAGAGAGAGAGAGAAACATCCATTTGTTGTTGTACTTATTTATGTGTTCATTAGTTGATTCTGGTATGTGCCGTGATCGAAGACCAAAGACGCAACACTGGCTAATCAGTATGATGCCCTACCCAACTGAACTACATGACCAGGACTATTTTGGTAAATTTTTAAATATAACTTCAAGAAATTAATTCTATACTAATGATTTACTAATTTAAAGAATATATACTAATTAAAGTGTATAGTTATTATAGACTCAGTTACCTAGACATTTGTGTCAGGAGATGTAAAATAAAATGCTTAGTGCAGAAGCATAAGATTTTTCCCAAACCACAGAGTAGACTCTGTTCATTTTTATTTCCTTTCAATAAACTTTATTTTCAGGACAGTTTTAGATTTACAGGAAAATTGAGAAAATAGTACAGATTCCCACATCCCTATACTCAGTTTCCCCTATTATTAACAGCTTATATTAGTATGGTATATTTGCCACAATTAATGAAATACTATTGATACATTATTATTCACCAAAGCCTATTCTTTATTCAAATAGCCTTCATTTTTACCAAAAATCCTTTTCTTATTCCAGGAGCCCATCCAGGACCCCACATCACCTTGTGGTGTCATGTCTCCTTAGGCTCCTCTTGGTTGTGACAATTTCTCACGACTTGCCATGTTTCTGATGACCTGGACAGTTTTGAGGGGTGCTGGTCAGGCATTTGGTGGAAGGTCCACTTGTCAAAATTTGTCTGATTTTTTTTATCATGATTAGATTGTTTTTTATTTTGTTTACTTTTTGCTTGTTTGTTTTGGCAAGAGAAAAACCACCTCGGATGCCACTTCCATTGCAGCAGGTCCAGGAAAAATACTATCGTGATTTATCACTGTTTGATGTTGACCTCGACCACCTGGCTGAGCCAGTATTGTCATTTCTCCATGTGAATTACTCTTCCCCACACTCTCGCTATGATATACTCTTAGAAAAGAAGCTGCTAAGCAAGGCTCACACTGAAGAAAGGAAGAGTTATACTCTCTGCCCTTGAGAGTAGAGTATCTACATACATTATTTTGATTTTTATTTTGGCATGCAGAATTTAATCTCTTTTCCTCCATTAATTTATTTATTCAACCATTTATGTAAAAGTTCAGACACAAGGACATTATTTCATACTTTGACTTATAAACCAGCACTGCCTTAAATACTTTGTTGTTTGAATTGCTTCACTTTTGGCCATGGGGGTTGTTTCAGTTGGCTCCTTATTCTTCTGATTCTCCCAATCAATAGATGTGCATGTGTGTCTGTTGCACTCACTTACTTTATGCCACAGGGTGTATCTTACATGCTTCTTTCTCTGATCCCAGAATCAGCCGTTTCTCAAAGGAACCCTGGTTGCTCTACTGGAAACCAAAATCTGGATACTAGCTGTGCTTGGTCAAACTGGGGAGCAATTGCTTCTGGGCTCTCTCAGCTGACAAAGCAAGGGTTTATATGTGTTTATACCAATTATATTTTAACATGATACACAGAGGGCAAATCTGATGCCAGCTGCTTGGTAATGGTGGAAACTGAAATTCACCTAGGCAATATTCAAGGAAAAAATAAACAAAACTAGAGGAGGACTTGCCTTATTGGATCTAAAAACGTACTCCATAGATACAATAAATAAGACAATGCATTTTTTTCTCATAGTTGGCTAATGTAACTGATGGAACTGAATGAAGAATATATAAGGCTCATATGCTTATGGCCTCCTGCTTTGTACCAAAGCTCTCAGTGCAATGAAGTGAGAAAAAGATAAGATGATCTTATCGGTAAATGAAGTCAAGCCAATTGAAAATCCACACTGTAAAAAATGTGCTTTGACCTTTTTCTCATATCATATACAAAAATTAATTTGAGATGATTCATAGGATTAAACGTCAGCATAAAAATAGGTTTCTAGAATAAAATGCATTCATGACCTTGAGTTAGGTAAAGATTTCTTATAAACCTGAGGCCCATCAAAAGATACCATTGAGCAAGTGTGTAAACAACCCATAAACAGGAAGAAAATATTTCCAAAACACTACTTGAATGACTCAAATCCAGAATATATAAAGAATTTTACAAATTAATCAAGGTTAAAAAATGTGCACAAATGCATTCAATAAGGAAAAATCCTACACTGAATCTTTAGAGAAAATAATACCCAACAGCCAAGAAAAAAAAATCTTTTAAAATCCTGAACATAATTTATTACCATTAAATGAAACTTAAAACCTCAGAGATACACCCACCAGAATTACATTAGCGGGCTACACCAAGTGCTGCTGAAGATGTGGACCCTTTGACACTGTGGGACTGCTCCTAGAAGCACATTCTGGAAAATTATCAGTAGTATCTATCATCCGTATCTCCATTTTTGCACATTTGCCCTCAAGAGATGAACACATGTAATCAAAACACACATCTGATACTTTTCATAAGACATGAATATTAGAAATAATGCAAATGGGTAAATAATTTGTGATATACCATACAACCAAACATGACATAGCAGTGAAAAAAGAACTCCTGTGATACACAACCACACAAAGCTTACAGATCTAATGCTGAGGGACAGAAGTTAGAGGCAAAAGAAGGCAGCTGTGTCAGTCATTCCATCTTGTCAGTACAAAAGCAGGCACAGCTAGTCTGGGGAGTCAGCTGAGAGCACAGTGTCTGGAGGGGTGCTGAGTGGTCTGTGGGCTGCAGAAGCTCTATGGAGCAGCAGGATTGTACATCTCAATATGTATCTTGTATATATTCATGTGGTGGCTACATAGGTGTGTATGTAAAAAGTAACTAGTTTAGTTGCCCTTTTAAGATTTGTGCACTTTATGACATCTCATTTTAGAAATGAATAATAAATATAAATAAAATTAGTTTAATTTAGAATAAACTTTTCCTTTTTGACAGGTTTTCTTAGAATCAGTAAATGGTTTTATTGTAGTCACACAATGTCTGAATTAGAAAGAACAAAAATAGGAATACATGGAATATATATATTAAAATTATTTATGACTGTATTTTTCCATTACTATTTATCCCCTTTAACACCCCTCCTCTCTGCAGTCACCACACTGTTGTCCATGTTCACGAGTTCATTTTCCTTTATGCTCGACCTCTCCAACTCCTGCTAGGCTGTCAGCCTGCTTTCTATTAATGAATCTGTCTCTATTTTACTTGTTAGTTCACTTTATTAGATTCCACATATGAGTTAAATCATATGGTATTTGTCTTTCTCTGACTGGCTTATTTCACTTAGTATAATATTTTCCAGGTCAGTCGATGCAGTCACAAAGGGTAATTAAATATATATATATATATATATATATATATGAGTAATATTCCATTGTATAAATGTCACATAGTTGTTTTGTCCACTCATCTACTGATGGACACTTGGGCTGCTTCCATGTCTTTGTGATTGTAAATAATGCTGCAATAAACATAGAGGTGCTTACATTCTTTCAAAATTATGTTTTGGGTTCCTTCAGATAAATTCCCAGTAGTGGAATCACTGCATCATAGGCAGTTCCATTTGTAGTTTTTTGAGGTATCTCCACAGTGGTTGCACCAATCTGTATTCCTACCAATAGTGCAAAAAAAGTTCTTCTTTCTCCACATCCTCACCAGTACTTATTGTTTGCTGATATATTGATGACAGCCATTCTGACACATGTGAGATGGTATCTTTCACTGTGGTTTTAATTTCCATTTACCTGATGATTAGTGACATTGAGCATCTTTTCACAGGTCTATTGGCCATCTGTATGTCCTCTTTGGAGAAGTATCTCTTCAGGTCCTTTGCCCATTTTTTAATTAGACTGTTTGGTTTTTTGGGTGTTGAGTTTTTTGGGTTTTTTTTTAGATTTTTATTTATTTAATTTTAGACAGAGGGGAAGGGCGAGAGAAAGAGAGGGAGAGAAACAGCAATGTATGGTTGCTCTTCACATGGCCCCCCGCAGAGGACCTGGTCTGCAACCCAGGCATGTGCCCTGACGGGGAATCGAACCGGGACCCCCTGGTTCCAGCCCGCGCTCAATCCACTGAGCTACACCAGCCAGGGCTGGGTGTTGAGTTTTACAAGTTCTACATAAATTTGTATATTAACCCCTTATCAGATGTATCAGTGAATATGTTCTCCCATTCAATGGGTTGTCTTTTTGAATTGTTGATGATCCCCTTTGCTTTGCAAAAACTTTTTAGTTTGATGTAGTCTCATTTGTTTATGTTTTTATTTGTTTCCCTTGCCCAAGTGTATATACAAGATAAAATACTGCTACAAGAGATGTCCAAGACTTTACTGCCTATGATTTCTTCTAGGCTTTTTATGGTTTTAGATCTAACATTTAAGTTTTTAATCCATTTTGAATTTATTCTTGTCTGTGGCATAAGAAGGTGGTATAGTTTCATTTTTCTGCATAAATCTGTCCAGCTGTCTCAATACAATTTATTGAACAATCTTTATGTGCTAGCTTCTGCTATCAAATATCAACTGACTATAAAGGTATGGGTTTATTTATGGGCTTTCTATTCTGTTAAATTCTATGTGTCTGTTTTGGGGCAAGTACCATGCTGTTCAGATTGCTATGGCCTTGTAGTATAGCTTGATATTAAGTAGCATGATTCCTCCAACTTTGTTCTTCTTTCTCAAGATCACTGTTGCTATCTGGGGCCTTTTGTGGTTCCATATAAATTTTTGAAATATTTGTTCTCATTCTGTGAAGTACATCATTGGTATTTTGATAGTAATTGTGTTAAATCTATAGATTGCTTTGAGTAGTATGGACATTCTAATGATGTTAATTTTTCATATACATGAACACGGTATGAGCTTCCACTTATTTGTGTCTTCTTCAATTTCTTTCTTCAGTGTCTTCTAATTTTCTAAGTACAGGTCTTTTACATCCTTGGTTAGATTTATTCCTAGGTATTTTCTTGTTTTTGAAGCAATTGTGAAAGGGATTTTTTTCTTAAATTCTCTTTCTGGTAGTTCATTATTGGCATTTAAAAATGCAACTGATTTTGGATATTTATTTTGTATCCTGTTACATTACTGAATTCATTTATCAGTTCTAGTAGTTTCTTGGTAGAATCTTTGGGGTTCTTTATGTATAGTATCATGTCATCTGCAAATGAAGACAGTTTCACTTCTTCATTTCCAGTTTGGATGCCTTTTATTTCTTCTTGTCTGATTGCTGTGGCTAGGACTTCCAATACTATGTTGAATAAGAGAGGTGAAAGCAGACATCCCTGTCTTGTTCCCGATATTAAGGGGAACACTTCTAGTTTTTGCCCATTGAGTATGATGCTAGCAGTCATATTTGTCATATTTGGCTTTTATTATATTTAGGTATGTTCTGTCTATTCCCACTTTGCTAAGAGTTTTTATTATAAATGGGTGCTAGATTTTATCAAATGCTTTTCCTACATCTGTTAATATGATCATATGGTTTTTATCATTCATTTTGTTTAAGTGGTGAATCATATTTATTGATTTGCAAATGTTGTACCATCCTTGCAGTCCTAGATTAAATTCCACTTGGTCATGGTGTATGATCTTTTTGATGCATTGCTGTAGTTGATTTTGCAATATTTTGTTGAGGATTTTAGCATCTATGTTCATCAGTGATATTGGCCTATAATTTTCTTTCTTTATGGTGTTTTTATCTGGTTTTTGAATTAGGATAATGCTGGCCTTGTAAAATGAGCTTGGGAGTCTTCTTTCCTCTTGACGTTTTTGAAATAGTTTGAGAAGGAGAGGTATTAGTTCTTGCTAGAGTGTCTGGTTAGATTCACCTGTGAAGACATCCAGTCCAGAGCTTTTGTTTTTTCGTAGTTTTTAAATGACTGCCTCTATTTCAATAGGTGTAATCTGTCTATTCAGCTCTCTTCTTTTTCCTGAGTTAGATTTGGAAGACTGCATGTTTTCAGGAATTTATCCATTTCATTGTCCAATTTGTTGGCATATAGTTGTTTATAATATTTTCTTAGAATCCTTAGCATTTCTTTTGTGTCAGTTGTTATTTCTCTTCTTTCATTTCTGATTTTATTTATCTGGATGTCTTTCTTTTCTTCTTGATGAATCTTGTTAAAGGTTTGTCAAACTTTTTAATGTTTTCAAAGAATCAGCTAATGGATTATTTGATCTTTTGTATCATTTTTAGACTCTATTTCATTTATTTCTGCTCTGCTCTGATCTTTATTATTTCTTTTCTTCTACTTGCTTTGGACTTTGTTTTTCTTTTTCAAGTTCCTTTAAGTGTAAAATTAGATTGTTTATTTGAGTTTTGACTTGTTTGTTGAGATAAGTCTATAATGCTATGAATTTCCCTCTTAGGACTGCTTTCCCAGTGTCCCATTGATTTGGGATTGTCATATTCTCATCTTTATTTGTACCAAGGTATCTTTTGATTTCATCCTTGATCCCATTGTTGACCCATTCATTGTTTAAAAACACATTATTTACTTTCCATGTCTTTATGTATTTTTCAGTTTTTTTTCCTTGTGATTATTTTCTACTTTCATAGCATTATGGTCAGAGAAGATGCTTAATATAATTTCAATCTTCTGAAATTTATCAAGACTATTTTTGCATCTTAACATGTTCCAGCCTAGAAAATGTTTCATGTGCCCTTGCAAAAATGTATATTCTACTGCCGTGGTGTGAAATGTTCTGTAGACATCAATTAAGTCCATTTGATTTAGTATGTCATTTACGAGCACTGCCTGCTTGTTGTTTTCTGTCTGGAAGATCTATCCTTTGAAGTCAATGGGCTGTTGAAATGATGGGTGAAATTTACCAGGCACACAAAAGTAAACCACGTATGTGTTCTTAATATCAGACAAGTTTGAAAGAAGACTCAAAAACATTGAAAGAAAATACAGAGGGCATCATATATCAATAGAGTGTGCAGTGAACATAGGTGGCTATGAATATTCATACATACAATAGCAGAGTGTTGGCAGCATAAAGTAAAAGTTATGGGAAGAACTAGGAAAAATAAACAAAAGGGCACTAATATTAGTATATTAAGTAGGCAAAAGGAAATAAGACTATGAAAGGCAACACAATAAGCTATATCTTATGAAGATGATAGAAGATAGGTGGCTAGATAGACGATGATAGATAACAGAGAGAGAGATTTAGATATTTAAATTCTTCATGTTCTAGAACACACTATTTTTTAAAAAACTCATGGAAAATTTATGAAAATTGACCATATATGAGGCTATTAAGAAAACTCAATAATTCTTATCCCACAGAAAACAGAAGTACTAGAGGAAATATTTTCTAATCACAATGCAATACAAATATAAATAAACTAAAAAGCATAAAACAAAAAAGATCACCCAACAATATGTTAAACAAATCAAAGCTATTTTTTACTTTTTAGCCAAAGGAAAAATTCAAACGAAAAAAAATAAGAGTGAAATGAATTATATAAATACTCACTAAAAGCCCAGCTGGTGTAGCTCAGTGGATTGAGCGCGGGCTGGGAACCAAAATATCCCGGTTTGATTCCCAGTCGGGGCACATGCCTGGGTTGCAGGCCAGGTCCCCAGTGAGGGCCATGTGAGAGGCAACCATACATTGCTCTTTCTCCCTCTCTTTCTCCCTCCCTTCTCCTCTCTCTAAAAATAAATAATAAATAAAAATCTTTAAACGTTAAAAATAAATAAATAAATACTCACTAAAAATGATTGAGAAAAATTTGGTAATAAACTAAAGATACACAGAAGCAAGTAATTACTGAAAATAAGGCCAGAACACAGACACACAGATCTAATATATTAATTAAAACACCAGGTTCTCAAAAATCTTTTGATGACTATATGAACCACCAGTTTAAATAATCAATAAAAATGATTAAAAAAACACACCATAAATCATAAGTAGTATATAATTTCAGAAATAAGTCTTTAAAAAGTCTTAACTTATTTATCTTATATTTTATAACATATATTAAATAAAACTTTATGAAATAGATTTCCAAAATAGATTCATAAAGAGATAACATATATAAGCAAATCAGTTGCTATAAAAGGAGCTGAAATAGCTAGCAAAGTGCAACGCTCTCCCTCCCAAAAAGCAGCACATCTGCTATCTCATGGGGCAGCGGCTTCTCAAATGCGCAGTACCTGGCTATTTAGTCAGGGGCACTGATCTCTTTCCCTTAGATTGTCAAGTTAAAAAATGACAACAGCCAACACAACAGCCATCCGGTGTGAATTAATCAAAATTATAGCTATTTGGGGGGATTAGATTAGGAAAAATCATATTTTTTTGTTTGCCACAGAATTTTAGTGATGAGTTTATGCCTGCCACGAGATGAAAAAGGCTGGAAATTCCTGTCATAGAGGATTGCTGTCAAACTTTTAATGACACAATCTAAAGCAGTAGAAGGCTGAAAAATTTGCAATTATTTTCACGAAGTTTTCAGTATAAAAACATAAATACTGCACAATAAAATAAAATTATAACAATTCCCACAGCAAGTATCAGTGTTAAAATCTTATGTGAAATATTAGCAAACAGAATCCAGGTTTATAGTAAAGGAATAACACATCACAACCAAGTGAGATTTATTTCAGTAATGAAAGGATAATTTGATATTAATAAAATTCCTCATACTAATAGTACTAAGGAGAAAAATATATGATGTTGAAAATGCAATTGATGAAATGTAGTGACTGTACTTAGTTAAAGAAAACACTCAAAATAGGAGTTTGTGGATATAACATAAATAGAATTAAATACACTTGTTTTATCCCAAATAATATTATCAAGCCTCATGAATTAAAATTTGAAGCACTTCTGGAAAAGCCAGAGACAGAAAGACATTTCTACTATTACCACTATTAATCAATGAAAGAAGAAAAGCAAGCAAAACAGAAAAGGCAGTAATTCTCTTTTAAAGGAACTTACCCTGCAGAAACTCTTGCACATACACTAAACAATAGATGTGCATGGTTGTGTATTGCTGTACGCTATGAATTACCAAGATTAATAATGACTGATGGCCATCAATGGGAGTCTGTGGCATACCACACATTGGAGAGTAAGTGTGGTAGAGCCCCGGCTGCCTCACCATACCCTTGCCTCATTGTGGCCCTGCCGGCTGCTGCTGAGGAGGGAGGCTGAGTGACTGAAGGCCTCACACCACCAGCATCTGCCTCATTTCTCAGCCTTTCTGCCCCTGGGCCTTCTCCTGGACCCTGAAGACAGGTCACCCAGCGTGGAAAGGGCTTCAGCTTCCTATTTTTCGGATTCACTTCTGTTTCTGATGTTTCTGTGTTATGGTTGTAAGCCTTTTAGAATGACAAAATGTCAGCTTCAAAGTTGAGAAAGGCCACTGCTTGGGCATAACAAGAAGCCCAGGCACATTTCTTCAAGATGCACTGTGTACCTTCAACTAATGACCATTGTATGATGCTGTGTCCCCGATAGAACAGATGATTACAGTGGAAATAGGGATGACCCCTCTCATGGTATCCAGTGATCTGGTGGGGGTCCTGTGCCTCCTGTCACTGCAACATGAAGCCCTGATGGACAAGGTATTCTGTCACTTCCAGAAGCAGGACCAGACTCTTCAACAACAAGACACAGTAGGCACTCCACTGAACCTGACACTCTGACCACCAGCAAATCATTTGAGGTATGCTCGTGTGTGTGTTCAAATCCCATTTGTTGAAATAATTTGGCAAATTCAGTCTTTGACCACTGTACACATTAGCCATAAGTTCTTGTTCGGTTTGTCATAAATATGGGTGCACATATTTTTCCAAACCCCCTGCCCTTCCTGTCATCACTGAATGGCAAAGTGCCTTAAATTTCTCCAGCCTCAACAACCTCCACAGCTCCTAAAATTTTTCTTCAAACATTGACAATAAACTGAGTAAAGACATCTACGGTTAATCATAAGGGTGGCAGGGCAGGAATTTGAAGTCTGTGGTTTCTGGTTTTCACCTTTTTTTTTTTTTTTTTTTTTTTTTTTTTTTTTTTTTTTTTTTTTTTTTTTTTTTTTGCTAATTATACTTTAGAGACTAAGGAATTTAAAAAGCTATAACCACCCTTATTGGCAGAAAGGAGTTACTTTACCAATTGGTCCTAATAAGTGTGTGAGGAGTCTGGCTTTCTGCTATGTAAGTGGAACAGGAAGTAGTGTGTCTGGGAATCAAAGGGTCCCCAAGGATCCTCACTTTCGGGGCTTCTCCCTGAGATCATTGTCAACAGGCAGTTTAAACAGCCACTTTCAACAGCCACTTTCTGACCTGGCCTGTAACCAGGGACTAACGTTATGGATGGAGCTGATTGATTCCATTGGGCACATGACCCAGACCAGCACAACCACTGCCCATGAGTGAGGGGATCTAGAATAATGTAGATGGCTGACGGTGAATACACATTATGAATCATGGAGTCAGTTCAAGTGGAGGTGGGAATTATTGCTTGCATTTTGCCACTAATGTTTCTGTTGCCTTTTTTAAAAAATATTTTATTTATTTATTTTTAGAGAGAGAGGAAGGGAGGGAGAAGGAGAGGGAAAGAAACATCTATGTGAGAGAGAAACATCAATTACTTGCTTCCTATATGCGTCCAACTGGAGACTGAACCTGCAACCCAGGAATGTACCCTGACCAGGAATCAAACCCCTTGCTTTGTGGGATGATGCCCAACCAACTGAGCCACACCAGTCAGGGCTGTTCTCTTAAAAAAAATAATTGTGACTTTCACCTCCTCACAGAATCAGTAACAAGACAAAGTGAGTCTAATGTGGGGCAAGCATGGAATTGGCAATGCACGGGTGGGCCCAGCCGTCTGTTGGTGCTCCGCCCACAAGCCTTCAGACCTCATTGCTCCCACGCAAGATGTTGGCTCTAATTGTCCCGTAAGCGCCTGCAGCCCAGCCTGTGGGATTTCACTGGCTGCAGAAAACCCTTGGCCTGCCAGGACTTCTGGAGAGTTATAGCCCCAAGAAGCAGCCCTAGCAAATGACAGATGGGAGTTAATAGAAAATTACTTTCTCTCCCTTGCTCTTGTGGTAAGTCAGAGGAGAGGTCACCTCTGTGGTTTATGAACTATGCAAAGAGACATGAAGGGTCTCCTGGGATTCTGAAAATGATCTGGGTGGTGCTTATTTGGGTTCATTTTTAGGACCAGTTCATCCAGATATACAATTAATATATTTGCATTTCATTGCACATATGTTGTACCCAACAAGTTTAAATTTTTTACATGACTCAGACAAGAATATTTTTCATTACTTTATTGTTTTTTTAAATAAAGTAGGTATACAATATTATATTAGTTTCAGGTGTACAATACAGTGATTCAACATTTACATATTTTACAATGTGATCACCCACTAATTCTATTAATCATCTGTCACCATGCAAACTCATCGTGATATTATTGACTATATTCCCCTTCACCTTTGAACAGAGCCCTGTACCTCCTCCCCTCTGGCAATCATCCTTTTGGTCTATTTCTATGGGTCTCTTTCTGTTCTGTTTTGTTAGTTCATTTGTTTTGTTTTGTTTTGTTTTGTTTTAGATTCCACAATAAGTAAAACTATATGGCATTTGTCTTTCTTTGTCTGACTTATTTTAATTAGCACAATATCCTCTAGGTCCATCCATGTTGTAGCAAAATAATACATGCAGCCTTACGTTCATTGCAGCTTTAGTCACAATAGTCAAGATATGGAAGCAACCTAGGTGTTCATTGATGAATCTTGGATAAAGAAGATATGAATATATATATATATATATATATATATATATATACACATATATATATATATATATATATACACACATATATACATACATAGAGGGAGATTTTAAATTTAAAATAAAACATAAAACACCGATAAGCTTCTAATTCATGATAATTGACTAAACTCAAAGATTATTCTCACGACTTTCAAGAAATGCAATGGAAGTAAAGGTATAGAAAATAAGCATATACATTTATTAGAATGGGAATAAAGCTCTGCCAGGCAGAAGGAGGTGAGGATTAAGATGGGAACCTGAAGCACTAGAAGAGGAATGCACACCTCAAAATATATTTCAAGAGATCTTCAGTAGAAGTGATTATTTACCAGTCACCCTGAAAGAAAAACAGGCAGAAATCTGCAAAAAATACTAGGAGTCACATAGAACCATATGATGAGGTCCATTAGCTGGCTAAAAGAACTCTCAAAAATATAGGAATAGTTAAGCTTTACAGAGAGATGTACTTGATATAACAAGATCTTTTGCTGCTGCATATGTTAATTCATCATCTTTAAAGAGTTCTTAAAAGAGCAAAGACTATTGAAATCAGTCCTGACACCTCTTCAGCAGACTTATGTCCTGTGAGCTCCAAGTGGTCATTGTACACAGTGGTGGATGGTAACTGCCAAAAAATGTTTTTCGAGGGTGCATACTTATCATATTTTCTGTTGCTTTTAAGAGAAGATATTTAGCACTTAATTTTTCACTAATGTATGTTTTTATTTTTAGCTTATTACTGCCCAAAAAGCTAATTAAATGGATGTTGTAGATGAATAGCACATGATAAATGACAATGCTGTTACTACATGAAGTAGAGAATGTCAGATTATGTTATATCCACTTTATGGTAACACTGGCTAAGCTGCTTCTCATCCACCTGTATTAAGAGCAGTTAACCTGTAAGTTCCTGGTTTCCTGTGCCCACTGGATGCATTTCACAGGCTTCCACATAGATTAAGAACACGGCATGACCAGAGGGAGACGTTGCACTGCAAACAGTTATTGTCGAGTCTGGGGAAGAGGAGAAGAGGAGTGGTCTGCCACTAATGGTTTTCAGATTTAATCAAGAATTAAGGGCAAGATCTCTCTTCATGGCAGTAGCTGGAATGAGGAACTACATGTTTACTATGCTCATCCCACCTTATTGTAACAAAATTAAAAACAGAACTGTGCCTAAATTTTTTAAGTAATAGAATAGAGCAAATTCTAAGCCAGAAAAGATGTCAGGACAAAAGGCAGAAGGTAGGACATATGGCTACTTATGTATAAGCATATTGTTCACAACTATAGAGGTAGGCAACCCAACACTCACACCAAAATTGTAAAAAAAAAGTTCTCTTCAGAGCAGTACAGTGAGATATTGTGTGTGTGTGTGTGTGTGTGTGTGTGTGTGTGGACTCATTAGTATTTTAACGTTTCTGTATATACAAGTGGGCATTTGTTGAAAGACAGATAGACATAGATGGCATAGATGATGTAGGTATAGGAAGAGGTCGAGGTAGAGACAGAAAGACAGAGGTCAGGGAAAGAGAGAGGGGGGAGAGAGAAAGAGAGAGAGACAGACACAACTATGGTTAGATTAAGTAATAAGATTACACTTGGCCATCATTTGTTAAATCACCTAGTTATCTGGGTGCCAGATTATGGAATTTAATTGAGCTGACGATATCACTGGAAGGCGTTCTGGAGACAGCTGTATCGGACTGAAGCCCTGGGTTTGTGTTAGGCTCTCTCTGCTGTGATCTCTCAGTGTCTATCTTGCAGAATTGAGCCTTATTCCAGAAAATACCCACACTTTGTTTTATAGAAATACATCTTACTCCTCGGGGACAAAGACAGAGTACTTTGTTTCTCTTTTATTTATGCCATGTCTAGTGAAGTGCTTATTCATAGGGGCCGTCAGTGAGCACTTGTTCAAACTGAATTGGGCTTCTCCTCCTGCGTGTTGAAAGACAAATCATAGTTCTCATTGTTCTCAGAGAGCTAGCTACTCAGATGCCACGTGTAAATAAAAGGTTAGCCTTAAAGTAAGGAGTTAAGACACATTTACTTAGTTGCTTGTCTAAATTCCATTTCTTATTCAATGTTACCTTTTTCTTATGAGGAAAAGGAAATAAACACAGAATTATAAACTATATCTTCTCAGCACCAGCATACTTTAGGATGCTCAAGTTTTATCATCAGTTAATAACAACAGTAAATGAAGAGATGTCAATACATTTATAACTGATAGCTTATTTTCAGGACAAAAGCTCATTATCATCAAAGATCTCATATATCACATAATATATTGATAAGAGAAAAAATATTTTCAAAAATACTAAAGTACTAGGTATTTTTTACAATGTGATGAGCCCATTTATTAATGGTAATAATTTGAGACATATCAAATTAATAATTTCCAAAAATAGCTTAGGGTAACACTCAAATACTGATTTTCTATGATGTTTTATGTTTTTCATTATTAAGATTTGTAATGAAGATTGGAAATGCTCATTTACTATAAAAAATTTCAAAGTTAATAAAATATAAGCCCAAAATATGTATTTATAGGATAAATTAAATGAAATGATTTATAATATATAAATATTATCTATACATATATATATCCCAGTGTTCACTCTTTTAGTCTAAACCTAATTATATTAATTTAATGCAGTAAAGTCCTTCTTTTTTCTTTTTTTATTGTTCAATTATAGTTGTCCCCATTACCCCCATTACTGTCCTCCACCCCACCCCCCACCCCCACCTCCCATATTCAATCCTGTCTGCCCCTTGTCTTTGCTGTGAAGTCCTTCCTGACAATGTAAAGCACTAACCAAATGTATGGCAATGTTGACCTGTTCCTTAGTGTTATTAACAATAAATTAGCCTAGAATTCTCATTATCACAGGATATTATTGCCTAAAAGGACTAAACAAGATGATTATGAGAGGAACGTTATTTCAAAATGGACCTAATCCACAGTAAAAATAATAAAATTATTTCTATTTGCTAATCGAAACATTTTTATGTGACCACTGGCTACAACTTTAATTGAAAGAATTTTGAGCAATCACTTAGTGGATATACATAGAAGCTATATACTGTAATATTTATTCTTCTTCCAGATGTTGCTTATTGGGAAAGGGGCTGTAATTTCTATTCATAGACAGAAAGAAAGAAGAGCTGATGTTATTTTACTCTCTTGGGTGATGCTTCAAGAGAAGTTATTCAGTGTATATCCAGTTGCCATTAGCTGTCATAGTCAAAATATAAACAGACTCGTTTATTATCTGCATTACAAAATTATACGTTTCACAAATAAAAAAGCAAACAAAAGAAATTCTTGAAGTAAAAACAGAAAGAAAGACAAATAAAACCACATACACACCAACAGGAAATGTTCACCAGGTAAGAACAGTACAGAAAAATGCCACTAGAGGTATGGACGAGGGGACATACGGCTAGTAAACACAGGATTTGAAGGAAATTTATCTTTCTATGGGAAATCAACTGCCCCAGATTTCAGATGGCAGCTGCCAAATTCTATGACTTTCCCCACAGCACCTGGCTCTGAACTCACGGTGGCAGCCAAAGCTCATGACTCTCCAACAGAAACAATTCCTAAAACGACAAAGCGAGCGTCCAAAGGTGGGGAGATCGGCTATGTTAAAAGATTTTAATAATACTTCTCCAGTGTTTAACATAATCGTAGCATTACCATTCAAACCAATATGGTTCAGTAAATGTCACATTTGTACTGGGCCACTTTTTAAAGCCCAGCGCGATGTTTCACCTTCCCTCCCACAGACCACTACAACGCCTAGTCTTCATTACTGTTCATACCCACAGAAACGCTGTGTTGTACCAGATCCGAAGGTGTCATTTCAGGGAAAGTAACATTAATAACCCCTGAAAAGTTTTCCCAAATAGCAGGACGTTGTGTATTTTATAAAGGACACCTCCTAAAACTTAACCATAGGCCACATGGATCCAGTCAAATGTAATGTGATAGAGAGACAATGTATCTGGGAGAAGGGTCAAACATTTCTTTGCAGTTTAACTCAGACATGTAGTAAAAGACTAGATTTGATAAACTGGGCATAAATTACATAAGAATCCTAACTGTATTTTTAGTAGTAATGGAATAATTTCACTGAAATTTCTGTTAATAATATTTGGATATGATCGTATGCATAAGAATACCATGAAAATACTATGACCCATGTGGCAAAGAGTGTGTGACAAGAATATTGGGTGGGAAAGTAGAGATGCTAAAAATGCGTTCTACCTTGGAGTAGAACTTCATTTGCCTAGTCCTGGACATATCTTGAAAACACAAAATGAGAGGACCTTAAATTTTGTGACTCTAGCAGCACATCGTACACTTTGAGAAGAGTCATCAAAATTAAACCCTATAAAAATAGATGTACTTCGTAAGATGTCTACATTCTCCTGTACTAACACATTTGTATATTTTTCCATCTTCATAATGGAAAAAAATTGTCAGGCACAATTAATATTCTTTTCAAAGATTGAAAAGTCTGTCAAAATGGTGTTATGTCCTGTGTAAAGTGAGAATTCATGAAACAGTAATGGCACATTTGATGAGTTGAATTTCTAGTCTCCTTTTATTATACTTAGTTTGGTGTATCCATTTGGTTCAAAACAATCAGAAAAATGTGAAGTTTGGGAGACAACATCTGTTCTTCAAGGAACATGGTGCATCAGTCAAGATGTGCATGGTAACGAATTCCCAAAACCCAATGGATTTACACAACAAAATGTACGTATGCTCAGTGCAGGACTGGTAAGTTTGTTCACATTTAGCCAAGGCCACTCACATGGCTGCACCCAACTTTAAAGTTGGCAGGTCTCATTGTAAAGTTGTCAACACCCCCTCTAAGTATGACAGAAGGAGTGACAATATTGCTTCTCAGCTGACTGCAAAGATTGGCCCCTCCTGCATCATCCACCCCCTCCCCTCTCCTCCCCAACCCTCTCCTCTCCTTTCTAATCTCTGCCTTTCCTTCACTTACAAAAGTTAGTACTTTAATAGTGGCAAGCAGAAGAGTAAATAGAAAAGGTTGAATCATATGTAATAAAATTCACAGTTTGTCCTGTGACACAAATTCCCCCGCTTATATGAGCGACATGAAAGTGGTGATAGACCAGCAGCATCATGCTAATTTAACTTGGCTTTAATAAGCTATCATTGCCAAAATCTGAATTTAAAAGAAAGAGCAATGTATAAATAGTCATCAAAGATTTTCAAATTAATAGGTGAGCATTTATAAATATCTAATACTATTTTTTAAAGGATTTTATGTATTTATTTTTAGGGAGAAGGGAAGAGAAGGAGAAAGAGAGGGAGAGGGAGAGAAACATCAATGTGTGGTTGCCTCTCATCAGCCCTTCACTGGGGACCTGGCCCGCAACCCAGGCATGTGCCCTGACAGGCATTGAACAAGCGCCCTTTTGGTTTGCAGGCCTGTGCTCAATCCACTGAGCTACACTAGCCAGGGTTATTTAGTGTTATTATTGGACCACATAACTAGTTTGTTGCTAGGTTGATTTTGTCATCACCCCTTGTTTTTAGTAATTCTCCCCCAGGCTAAACTCCCCCATGGTGGTCCTAGCATTGTTATTCTTGCAATGGACAGTGGCCACATATTGCCCACTGTGGTTCTTATCTCTGTCTGCTCAGCAGGATCCCAATGTGTCAAAGATTCTAAGCTGATCAGTACCACCTAGTGCCCTAATTAAATCTTCTCAGAATTGGGCTCTGCAAAGCACCCATTTACCATCTGATAAGAGTATAAAATTTGTATTTATATTTGAATCTGTAATGAATACACTAAGTGTTTTAACTATATTTAGCATATGTAGCTATGGGTCAAAACAATCCAACCCCCATAAAAGTTCAAGACTGTGAGTCACACTAAACCAATTACTCAGACACTGACTGTGGGAGGTTAATTAGAAATAACTGACAGCATCATATGATTTGCCTTGAGAAGCTAGGGAAGTGTCAGAAATGAAGAGCTGTTTTTCCCCCCCTCAAACTGTTAGAGGAAAACAATTTTAAAACCCTAGTCCTTGAAAAGAGAAGAGTGCTCAGCAGTAAATAATTTCCCTAAGAGTCAAGAACTGAACTTTGTGAAATCAAGAGTAAATCAAGACTTGTGTTTCTTAGTAACAGCGACTAGAACGTTGTGCAGGTATTATGGGTGAGCGCTGGGACTCTTTCAAAACCAACTAAGAATAAACTGAGCTAAAGCTAACATTAATCTGAAGCAGAGTAAATGGTGACAATACATATTTCCTTAATGAAAAAGTTGGAGAGGAAAGTAGAGAAGAATCTGAACCAGGTGAAACGTGTGTCCTATAGTTACGAACATGGCTCCGGAGTTATTGGTGTATAGCTCAGAGCCAGACTCTTCAAACCCTGAAACCAGAAGTTAGGTAAGATAGAACATAAAAAGAAGTAATGGACTGATGTTAAAAAAAAAAATAACAGGTAATGAGTAAATGTAGGAAATAGAATAATAAGTGGTATATAGATGACAAGCTAGGAGAATATGTTGCCATAGAAACAGAACTTGAAAAGAAAGTGTTGGTAACTCATCTTGAAAACCATGGAATGATTAGGCAGAAAGCGTGGAGGTCACTAAACACAGCCATCTTCATTTCGCAAACAGTATTTCTCACATCTGGTGTTGCCGCGGTAGTTCCTCTACTGCGCAGATGCGCCAGCGGTCAGAACAGACAACAAAACAAAAGGAGAGGAGAAATAGAAAGACTCTGAGACACACTGGTAAATACAAAGAGAGGAAAAAAGAATTTGTTCTGAAATATCTGACTTTATAATGATAATGGCTACCTAATTTTTAATAGAATGGTCATCTCATTATTTTTGAAGAAAGAACATAAGCTGATTGTAGAGATTCAAGCAAGGCATACGATATAATCAAGAAAAAATAAATTATCTCAAGTTCCAGTAGTACCAGTTTTATAATTTTTTAGGTAACTATTAATTAAGCAATTCTGTGTGTGTGTGTGTGTGTGTGTGTTTGCGTTTCAGTAAAAAGAATCTGAGAGTGCTTGGATAGTGAGAAAGTCAAAAGGAGACTTATCTATCCTTCACTAATAAATGGAGTCTTCATGATGCTTAATATCTTAATTTAATTTTACCTGAATTTCACATTAGGATAAAAATTAAGTTAAACTGAAATCATAATGAACTTCTGGAAAGTGCTTCTTCCTAACAGGGTATGTCCTACGTAACCATTTTAAGGATAGAAAGAAGTATAATAGAAAACAGAGTAGATAATATATGTGATTTTTGTTCCTTGTTTGGTGGCTGGACAGACCTGAAAAGAGCAAGGACAATGGCCAGGCACAGAAAGTCACCAGGGCGGAAAGCCCCAGGTGCATCAGGCAAAACTGGGAAAGCAAGGACCTTGCCCCTAACATTTCCTCCCTGGCCTGTTGCTAGTCATGTGGGTTAGACCCCCTCAGGGGGGAAACAAAAAGGGGCTGGAGAACAGCTGGTAAGCACTAAACCCCAAGACAATGAAGTTCTGACTGCATCAAATACATCTAAGGCCTCAGTTGTGTTTCAGCTCTGAGAAAATCAGCCACACCAGATAAGTGATACCACAGCTGACACCAGGACCAGCTGCACTGACTAATGACACCCTTTCCTAGCACCAACCAATCAGTAGAGACTGTGACCTGGGAAGGCATTCCTGAAAAGCTAACAAATATTCTACTGGAATCTTTTCCTAAGAACTCCATATAAATACCCTCAAGAGATGGAGGACCCAGTGTGGCTCTCTCTATGGAGCACGTCCACGCCTTTCTCCACCCTCTTCCCCCAGATGGGTTTTCCTTGCCTCTCCCTCCTAAACTCCAAGGGCCCTTGGGCATCTGTAACTTATTTCCTGAGCCTATTGCTTCTATGGCTCACTCCTTCTACCTCTACGACTTTCTAAATAAACTTTACCTTATAGTTTGAGTATTGGCTCTGAATTCTTTCTTAGTCAGAACTCAAGTACCATGGTTGCTGAAACAAAGTCTGGTTTGACTCCACCAGCCTAACACCTGGTGCCGTTGTTTGTTGCCAACAGTTTTACTGGATGTGTTATTGCTGCTGTGAGAGAAAGGAAATTCAACTCCTAACTCAGTCCTGCTCTCCATAATTCCTGATATTTATGCCGGTTTTATTATTTTGTTTACTTTTCAACAATTATATCTTTCCTATGACTGTAACCAAAATGGCTTTTTAAAAGATTTTATTTGTTTATTTTTTAGAGATGGGAAGGGAGGGAGAAAGAGGGAAAGAAATATCAATGTATGGTTTCCTCTCATGCGCCCCCTACTGGGAACCTGGCCCAAAACCCAGGCATATGCCCTGAATGGGAATCAAACCAGTCACCTTTTTGGTTCACAGGCTGGAGCTCAATCCACTGAACCACATCAGCCAGGTGACCAAAATGTTTTTATTAAGATTTGTTCTTTTATTTTTTGAGATAAAACTTTATATGAGTTTCAGGTGTGCATAATGATTCATTGTATTTACAGTGAACTGATCACCACAATAAGTCTAGTTAACATTCATCACTCCACATAGTTACACCTTTTTTGCTTGTGATGAGAACTTGTAAGATCTACTCTCTTAGCAACTTTCAAACATGCCACACTGTACTGTTAGCTTCTGTCACCGTGCTGCACGTGCAGGGTTTGTTCCTTTATGGTGCAGCTGTTTCCAGTCTCATGCTCACTGGTACTCTCTCCATCACAGTTCCTCCAATCCTTTTCCGAGTTTTCCATTTTCTCTCTTCACCGGCTGGACTGTGTCAGAGGCAACGCTTTGGCCCACTGCTGTGTGTGGTTGGGAGCAGCTGTCTGCTCTGCTGAAATGTGGTACCTGAATGAAAACCTAGCTGGGTGGGTGTATTGGTCTTGCATCATCACACTTTAGTTCTCAGATCATTATAGATACTGACTTGTGTTTTGGCTGGAAAGGTTGCTGTGAGGTGTCCTACCTAAAACTGACCACTCTCCAACATGCTAGCACCCTGGAGCACTGCATACACTTGGACAGCATATTAGTTGGCTTGGGCTGTGTAAAAAAATATCACAGACTGGAGAGGTTACACAGGAGCAATTCCTGTTTTCACAGTTTTGGAGGCTGAAAGTCTGAGATCAAGGTGTCAGCAGGATTGGTTTCCCCTGTTGCCTCTCTCCTTGTCCTCTAGACAGCCATGTCTTCCCACCTGTACACCTAGAGATTTACTTGACATCTCACTAGTTTATATATTAGGTCTGTAATGATATTTCCTTTGGTCCTCAATTTAAATCCTTGTGTTGTTTTGCCATCTCATTTTAAAAAATAATCTCTTCTTTACTTTATTTCATATTACTATTATATTTTTATCTACCGCGGATTATCCTCAAAGGATTTCATTCAAATTTTATTTTTTATTGTATGTAATTCATTTTATTTTGCATGGTTTCACTGTTTTTTTTTTCTTTTCCTTTTCTTATATTTGACTCTTTTCCCATAGGATGCTTATATTACACCATAATGGTCACATTCCCAAGCTTGGGGAGCTCTGTTCCAACCAGTTGGACCATCTTCTTGTTTTTGTCATGAACTGTGGGGTAACTGAGAAATGGCCCCTCCACAGCCTCAGAGAATGGATAGCTGACTGGCCAGCAGCCATAAGGAATGAGGGAAACATCTATGTCTGGATGTCCCAGCCCTCTCAAGGCCCCTGTGTTTATCACCACAAGGTAGAGCTTTCACATACCATTGCTGTTCCCTTCACTGCCACTACCCCCTCCCCAATCCTTTAAGTAGCACCAGGGCCAGAGGCGGGGTGTGGTCTTCCTCTCGCCAGTGTGCTGCCATCGGGGCACTTCCCTGTAATGTGAGTAATAGACGCATGTCCACATCTGCTGGCCCTCTGGCTGGTTTTTTCAGAATACTATCTCATGAATATGAGTGCAGCTCCCAGGCTTGGAGCTCCTGTGTTACGTGAACTGATAACTTTTAATGGGTTTCCTACTTGCAGTTCATCTTAGCACCTCAGCCAGAGGGTAAGGGACCTCCTGTGGGCTGAAGCATGTGAACACTGAACATATCTGAAAGGTCTGTCTCTTCTGGACTTATTCTCCTGCTCCAGAATCCATTTTAATAGCCAGTGTTGTACAAACTCCCCAATTGGGAATGAGCTCCCCACTGCTATGAGCCATTCTCCCAATTCCATGCATGGTCATGAAACCTTCAGTTGGGCCAGAGAGAGTTGCTCTGAAGTTCCTGGCCCTCTGCAATTCATCTCTCTGTTTTCTATTTCCCCTGTGACCCCATCAGAATAAGAAGAGAAGGGAGCATGTCAGGTAGGTCTTCTCTTCAGAGTTGTATACATCCATATAAAATTTTAGATTTAAAAATATATACCCTTTACATGACTTCTAATAATTGAGAATGGAGTTAGAAACTCTTCCCCAGAAATGTCTATTTTCTAGGCTATGAATATTCAAAGTACTACATGCTTTTATTACATCCTTAGTTTTCACTATTCTTAATTTCATTAGTGGGTTTTGGAGAAAATGCTTGCTTTGTGCTTTTATTTCAACATCTTCCTGGGAAATGACTAGCTCGCTACATTCTACCCTGTTTGTTTATATCATTATTTGTCACAATGTTCCTTCTATATAGCTATTATTATTGGTGTTATTGTTTCCATTTTATCAAGCTAAAGAATAAAGGTCATGGATTTTAAATAATTTACTCAAAGACAGTAATAAACTAAATGAAGAAAAAAAATCCTGGATGATATTTTGTTGTAAAATTTGTGATTTTTACCATTACACTAAAATATTCCCTCTGAGAAAAAATATTAATTTAATCATATGAGGTTTTATATTGTGCACAGAAACTAGTGACTGTGATAACATTCTTTACACCCTCAGGCAATGGTGTAAAGTGTTAATAAAATTCTAATGCTAATACTATGCCTAATATTAGTAGCATAATATTATTAATAATACTACCCATTTAGTTAAAAACCAGATTCCTTGAATTGACCTTTTTAATGTGAATAGTACTTTGTTTCATAAATAAAATTTACAAATGAACATAATACTTCTTATTAAAGTAATCGAGAAGTAAATGGAATATCCAATTTAGAATATAAAATTTCACATTGGGAAACATTAAATCTGAGATTTAAAAAATCCATAATGAAGAGATGCTCAGCATCACTAGCCATCAGAGAGACGCAAATTAAAACTGCAATGAGATACCACTTCACACCACTGAGAATGGCCATCGTAAGCAAATCAAGAAACAACAAGTGTGGGAGAGGATGCGGAGAAAAGGGAACCCTACTGCACAGTTGGTGGGAATGCAGCCTGGTGCAGCCTCTGTACAAAACAGTATGGAATTTCCTCAAAAAACTTAAAATGGAACTGCCTTTCAACCCAACAATTCAACTGCTGGGGTTATACCCTAAGGATCCTGAAACACCAACTCAAAAGAACCTATGAACCCCAATATTTAGAGCAGAACAATAACAATAGCCAGGTGCCCATCAGTAAATGAATGGATCAAAAAACTGTGGTACAATTACACAATGGAATACTACACAGCAGAAAGAAAGAAGGAGTTCCTACCCTTTGCAACAACATGGATTGATCCGGAATATATTATGCTAAGTGAAATAAGCCAGGCCATGAAAGACAAATAGCATATGATCTCACCTATAAGTGGAACCTAATCAACAAAACAAACAAGTAAGCAAAATATAACCAGAGACAGTGAAATGAAGAACAAACTGACAATAACCAGAGGGGAGGTAGGAGGGAATAAAGTGTGTGTGTGTGGGGGCGGGGTTCAGGAATATGTATAAAGGACACATAGACAAAACCAAAGACGGGTAGGATTGAGGGTGGAAGGCTGGGATGGCTGGGCTGTGGGGGAGTGGTGGGGGGAAAATGGAGACTATACTTGAGCAACAATAAAAAAAGCAACAAAGGACTGAAAAAGAAAAGATAACGTATTATAAAAATAAAGTAAAATAAAACGTGAAATTATTCAAAATAAAAAAACCCATAATGAAGTTTCTCATACATTAAAACCTAATCATTATAAAAATTCTAAAAGATTCAAATGGGGTTCATCATATCCTCTTTATTCCTGAAAATCATGAGATTGAGCCTATAAATTCATAAAAATCACAATTTTATACAAAATGAATAAAATCAGTAATGTATATTAAAAATACACTAACTGCTTCTGATTCTGAAAAGTTAATGAGACAACAAAATGTTCAAATCATGGAATAAATTCTCAGGATAATTGTGTCAGTGGTAGTTGTAGCTTTTTTTAATTTTAATTTTTAAAAAGATATCACCCTAAATAAAAATTCAATATGACAGATTATCTAAACTTAAGCTAATGGCATTTATGCGATTTGTATGAAAATGATATAATTATTCTCTTAGAACAAAAGATATAAAGACAGGTGAACAGTTGGATGTATAATTTCAGAGAGACGCAGCTCTTAAGGAAGTTTGCTCAGTTCTGCCCCAAACATTGCACTCAGTTAAATCTAAAAATCCTTTAAAGGGAAACTTTCTCATTACTGCTTTTAAAATATGTAGAATGATGACCAACATATTTTATAGTGATTAATATCAGTTTCTTCCTCAATATATATTGCATATACAATTCATAAAAATCACTATATATATATATATATATATATATATATATATATATATATATATATGCTTACAAAACCACTTGTAAGTCCCTACAAAAGTAATCTTGTGTTTCAAGATAGAGAAATAATGCACCTGCAAATTTTTTACTTATGGATAGAATAACCTATAAATCAAAGAATTCATTTACTATCTATAAATATTTAGAATTCTATGTTCTGTTCGATCCTGTATGGGTTCAGTTATCCATCTCTCTGCAGCTGGCTGGTCCTCAGAAGAGTACTCTAGGACAGCCCCAACTGAGATAATCTGTCCTTGCTCTATGTAGATTCCTCCTGCAGATGGATCTCAAAGGTTACAAGAGTGGAGGCAAAGATCCAGAGGAAAGGGATAGAAACGTGTAAGGCAGCAATTAGCACAGAACAAAGCCTTCAGCGACCAGGTTTGGAAGTGACTTTTGGGCACTCATGTACCATTCTGTCCTCCAAATTCATAAGAAATATAATCTGCCTTGGGAATGGGAGACAATGCTCATATTTAAGAGGACATGGAGACAAAAAGACCATCAATTATGACCATCAGTGAAACTGCTCTACTATCACCCACCCTTTGTCTTCAATTATTCACTTCCCCTCATCTAAGAATACACTCCCAAGACCTTCAAAAGTCTCATCAGTCACTGCATCAGGCTCAAAGTTGAAGATCTCACATCTTCATCAGGTTCAAAGGTGGTTCTCCATCGTTCAGAGACAGTGGCATGCTCATAAATACTAGACAGCTAACTTTGGGGGAAAACAAGCCTGATTTGTATCATTGTCTATCTCTGAGGTGTAAATACCCCCATAACAGCCCATTTCCAGGGGTTTCACCAATGTGATGACACTGAAAGCGAAGTTGAAAAATAAAAATCTAAGCCCTACTGTCTGGAGTCATTCCACGGTCTGGAGACCTGGGAACTGAAAACACAAGTTATTGCCCCCCCACCTTGCTCCAAGCATACTTTGATGACATTAAATAACCACAATAAATATGCCCCACTGAACTGATTTCTTGGAAGGTGGAGGAACAGAAGCACAAGGCAGTCTGGTGTCCAAAGAAATTAAGAAATCCCCCCAGTCAAAAGCTGATAGGACACCCTTTCTAGGAGGAAGGCGAGTGCCTTGTTTAGGTCCTTGTTTGCCCTGGAAATAACCCCCACGGTTCTTGAACCCGGGTTTTGCAATGTCCTTTCTCTCCAATGACCTTAAATGCTACTTCTGAAGAAACGGTCCACACTGACAGCTGAGTAGATTTCCTAGTCTGCTTGCTACTGTAGGAAAGCAGGAAACCCAGAGCTCTTTTTGCATTTGAACAATTTCATCAATGTTTGTGCCCTTGAGCCTGTGCAACTCCCATGCAAACCCTGCAGGCTTCTTTGTACCTTGTTCAATTTCAATCCATTTGAAAAAAGACAAACTCAAAACTCTTTTCTCAACACCCTTCCCTCTTTAGTCTTGATCTGTGCTCTTTGGACATGTTAGGGTGTTGGGAGAAAACCATTTGAAGTCCTTTGTTTAGCTAAAAGTGTTTATTGGGCACTGCCTCAGTCTTTCAGAGACCCTAATGAAGGTTCTTCCTGCCACACCACTGATTTGATTTGTGCCTCGAGCTACAAATTATTTTGAGAGATTTTTGCCAGCTGGAGAGAGAAGAAAGATGAGACACAGCTTTGTTTGCCAATCCTACAAGACCGAACTTCTATATATCCCCTCTAAACCTTAATTACAGACTGATCAGTTCTTTATTTCACTCATCTTTTACTTTTCAATTCTTCTAACCTATATCTGAGATCAAGTTCTTTCAATATTTTGGCTGGAGATCTTGTTAGGCAATCCTAAAATTTCATCAGGCTTATTTTCCATCTTCCAAGTTACTGCAGATGACAGAATTGTAATTATTTATCAATCACTTAACATGGTTCATTGTTTTGCAGCCTCCAGTGAGGATTTCCTCAATATTTTTCCTCAACAATTTGCAATAATTTGGTTACAGTTTGTCTCACATGCCAACGTCCTTCACAAATATGAGGGCTGTACAGAAAGGTTGTTGTTATGTCAGCTTGAGACTTTTGCATCTGATTCAGGTGTTAAATCACCAGGACATGTCTCAATATTACGGGGTGAGGTGTGCCTCCCCTCCCCCCTCTCCCACCATTGCAGAAGGAGATCTGACTCTACGGTCAGGGTCTGAAGGATGGCAAGTACAAATCCCTCACTGCTCAGCTTCCCTTCCCTCATCCCACAAGCACACATCAACCTTTGGTTAAACAGAACACTTTCAGAAGTACTAAATGCATGCTAGGAATGAATGAGTGATTTGTAATTATCATGAGTTACTCGTTGGTGAATGAAGTGAGCCAAGACTGATGGGTGGTGAAGAAAAAATGACCACCAGATAAATTTTGGGTTCCAGAAATACCCAGTGCCATGGGCTGAATTGTGGCCCCTCAAAAGTCATCTGAGAGGCCCTGGTTCCCAGGACCTCAGAAAGGAATTGCATTTGGAGGTGGGGGTCTTTAAAGAGGTGATTAAGTTAAAATGAGGTCGTAAGGGTGGGCCCTAATCCAACAGGACTGGTGTCCTCGCAAGAAGAGGAGATTTGGGTACAAATATGCACAGAGGGGCTACTGTGTGAGGACGCAGGGAGAAGATGGCTGTCTACACAGCGAGAAGAGACGTCTCAGGAGGAGTCAGCCCTGCCCACCCCTTGATCCTAGCCCTCCAGACTCTAGAGCTGTGAAGCTGGATTTATTATGGTTTACACATTAAAATGAAACAGACTGTGTTATCTTGATTTTGGTGCTACTTTTTATAGGTGTATATAAGACTGATCAAATTTTATAGCTTAAATATCTGCAGTTTAGTGTACTTTGTCAAATCTAAATAAAATTGAATGAAAACAAAAATATAATAATAGACTTCATTTTGCAACAAAAACTAATGGAGTAAAATAGCTATACTATTTTGCACTTTTTCTTTGATATGTAAATTATAATTACATCTTTATATGGTATACTCTATTACATTATAAATTACACTATTTCTTTACTTTAAAATTTTTCAATTTGTAGTTTTTGGGTACAAGATGTTATTCATGCATGTTCTACATTTTATTTTTATTATTTCTTTTGTGTTTTCATTATTATTTTCCTTGCTTTGGCTGAGTTGTTAAATATCCCCATAAATGCTTCTACTATTTTTATTTCACTATTGGCTGTTTTGATTTATGAGTGAAACATAACTGAGCATGAATATAATTATCAAAATGATGAAATATATATCTCACACCACATCCTATCCCATCATGAGACTTGCAGCAAAACATTATGTTATCCCCATATCCTTATTTTATTAAACTTATCCAGAATGTCAGTGCCAGGTGACTGCTCATTTTAATAATGTGTTTATTACAAACAATGTAATAGCATGTTATTCATAATTTCATTATACTTGAGTTACCATGATCGATTTTTCTATATTTAACATTAGAATGCACTCATTTCAATCCTCATCTATGCTCTGTTCTATCAGCCCTACTTTGGCTTTTTTTTCCTGATTTAATTCTAATTTGACAGATTTCAGATGCCTGTTTCACAAGTGTCTTGAGCGAAAACTGAAAGTGTTTTCGCTCTTCTGAAAGTGTTTCTCCTCCGTGTTTGTCTGAAAATGTCTTTCCCCCCAGTAGATATGAAGGACATCTTAACCTGTTACACTGTGCTCAGGTCACAATTCTGTAATCTCGGTGGGGTACAAAATGTATTTTACTCTACTGTAGCAATTACTGTATTTTAATTAACAGTAATGAATACAAAACATATAGGGTTTCAGTTTTGCCATCCAATAATTAGGGTATTTATACAAGTTCACCCATCATGACACCCTATGAGGTGTTACTGTTATTTGAGTTAATATGCCTGATGTTAATTTGATCTCCTCCCCCATGTAATTTATTTTCTCTATTACAAACTTCTTGATTCTCTCTTTATCCTTAAAATTATGAATTTTACTGGGACATGTATATCTCATTTTTTTCAAGCCTCCCTATATCCAATGAGCCCTTCATCCTGAAAAACTGAGTATGTTTTTACCTCAAAAAAAGTTCTTCCATTGTGTCTTTCTTTGATTACTATTATTTCTCCTATTACTCTATTATCACCTGCACTTCTTATAGAGATTTCTCATGTCCTGGTTTTATTCCCTTTCATAGCTCCCAGGTTTTCGCTCATAATATTCATTTTTGGTAATAATTATACTTCATGTCATAAAATAATTTCCCAATAGGATCTCCTTAGTATTTAAAATCCTATCTGGGGTCTTGATGTTATTCACTATCTTGGATGAATTTTTAAGGTGATAATTATTTTCAATACTAATTATTCATGTTTTACAGTTCTCTATTTTTTTATATAATAGCTTTCTATAGTTTTAACTGTAAAATCTTTTGAGCAAATGAAAAATGTGTATTAGGAAGTTTCCTTTATGGGTTTATGGCAATGGAAAGAGATGGAATAGTATGGTCTCGCTCATTGTAGCCATTCATTCACTTAAATGTCTATTAATTTTTTGCCATGTGCTCAGTATTAACAACAAGGGCCTACAAGTGACATGTCTGCATGTTGTTAGAAGAAATGGGACACCTGGACACAGGTTGGCCTCCAGATAATAAACAAGAGGATATCATTCTCTTTGAGTCAGATCAGTAATAAATGGGCATATAATTCTGCTCTTTTGTTGAAATAAAAGGCTACTAGGTTTACTATCTTCTCCCAGATATAGCACATGGCTAAAGCCAGCCTCTCCCAGCAGATTTGTGAGGGGATCTGCTTGGATACCCATTTGGTCAACTGTCAATGGCTATAGCTAAGAGAACCATGTCCCAGACTGCAGAGCAAGGTAAGCATTAGAGAAGTTAAGGGCATTGTTGTTTATTCCCGGATAATGGCAGAAGGGCTAGACTGCATCATCCTTTGCAGAGTTCTTAACAGTTCCATGTCCACGAAGAATCAAAGCTTCCTGCACATGTGAGGTGTCTCAAAGGGACACTGGGATGGAGTGACAGCCACATGTATGCATCGCCATCCTACAATCCCCTACTTAGACTCTAGGAGTGTTTCTACTGGGGTTTTCTCAATAACTTGTTCTAGTATAAAGATCACTGTGTGAGGCTTCTAGAGGACATTTGGTGTAGCGTGGAAGAGAAAAAAAGTAGAGACAGAGCAATATTAATTCCATCTACTTCATAATTTTCTAGATGATTCACCTTTTCAATGTCAGAATCCATGAAAAGGACATAAGCATAGACTGTTAAGATCTCCTTTTTTTTTTTTTTGGTGATATTTGTTTCTTTAGGCTAAGTCACACAAACTTCACACTTGATGTAACCTTTCTTCAGCTACTCTGGCTTTCAAATTCCAAATTTGAACTCCATGGATTGATATCATGACCTGAGCCCAGTGTTATTCTTCTGTCTTTCAGGGGCCTGAGTCTTTGACACACTCGTGAGATGTGCATGCAATATAGGGGTGGAATTTTGGCAGCTCATAGAGGGGAACATTTCCTGCACTACAGAGCCCTAAAGCAGATCATGGAAAAATTCAGTGGCAGAAATTGTGCAGACAGGAGGGCCCTGAGATAGAGGGGTGAGGTTCTGCGTCTGCTCTTCATGTGACTTCTTTGAACTTCAGCTACTGCTCAGAAGTCTTCTGCTAATAAAAGACTACATTGATTTCAAATTTGCAGTTGGTTGATATGAATATGTATAATTTGGAGTTTGCATTACTTTGAGTCATTCTTAGATTTTAGCACTCAACAAAATTCCTTCCCCAAGTTATTTCTCTGAGAATTGAAATAAATATCTAAATCTGGTAACTAATTTTACATACTGTAAAAATATATTTTTATTCAATTGTGCAGTTTGATGATATCATAGTTTCCATTTAACTGCTAAACTCAAAACATAGACTTTTCCAAGCTTAAAGTACAATGGTAAGAATGGTACTAAGGGTGTGTTTTAGCCCTCATGGCAGAATTCTGTGTGTTTCAACTTAATCACGTTTAATTCCACACAGAATTATATAGTGCAGGGCATTTGGAGATATCAGAAACCTAGGAGAAAACACATTTTAAATGCAATTGAGCTAAAAATGAAGAGTTTAGGTCTGCTCTCTGTCGAAAGTGAGAAGCACTGATGTTGGCAGAAACAGCATGATTTCAAATATATGCTAAATACTAATTTGTGTCATGGATGTTTCAGCCCCTCCTCTACCCCTTCCCCTTAATCTTTTTTCACAGCATGCTCCAGCAGAAGAAGATAATAATTAAACTCATCTGCATTGTCCTTCACTGTCTCTGAGAATTTATGAAATGAGACAGAAGAATAGGCCCTCTAAGAGCTCTTTCTAAATTGTATTATGATATTTATGTTTTGTGAATTTAAATAACTGCCAATATTCCTGCCCAAGTGCATAGCTTTTAGTTTGTAATATGAAACCTAGGTTATAATCTCCGAGGTGGACAGGTTAGAATTGGGTATTGATAGTGCTCAGTTACAGGAATTTAACTCCCGTGGCTGGTGATGTGCACTTTGTTTAGACAAGAGGAAGTGGTTCAATATCTATCTCAGGATATTTCCGGAAAACCCTTATAGACAGGTTAGAGACTGGGAGGTTTCAAATCACCATAGCATTTACGCTAGTCCTATTGACAAATTTAAGTTTTAGATTAGATTTTAAGATAAAAATGCTAATCTTACCAGTGCTACAGATTCAGACTTTTCTTTGATAAATTTTGGCATTCTATTTTTTTCAGAATACAGTCCTTTAAAGCCAAAGAAAATTTCACTGTTGTATCATTACAGCCTTTTTTTTTTTTTAAAGAAATGAGTAAACGCATATCAATTCTTAGAGAAGGGCTCAAATGCCTGTGTCTATAATTTGAGCAATTAATTTGTCCCATGAATCAACTCCAGGGTTTCAATTTTCCTTTGTATACTTTATTTTCTTTATTGTATGTGATGATTTTTGGTAGATGTAAAGAAGTAACAATGGCAACACTTACCCTAGAATGTTAAGTAACTAACATTGATGTTGTGAAACTTTTGAGAAATTGTATAAGGTGTATGTAGGCTCGATGACAAATATTAGGGAATTGGCATGGCATTGAATATTTACTAAATTTTCTCCCACAAAATGAGTGTTGGAGATTCGAATAATCCTAGTAGAAATATGTAATTCATACCGAGAGTAAGTTGCTAGGAAAAATACAGAATATGATCATTGTTGCCATGATAAACCATAATCTTTGTACCAGTTCCCACTGAGGCAATAAACAAGTGTTTACCACACATGTTCAATCCAGTTTTTTTCCCCCAAATCTAACTGGAATAAAAATAAAGTGTACAAAAGGGAGTGCATCCATTATAGCTCTAAGAGTAGGAGTATAGGCATGGGTGGACTAGATAATTTGCCAAATTTGTGTAAGATAGAAAATAAATGGGACATATTAATGGATTAACCAGAGAAGATAGAACAAGTCTCAAACCCAAATAAGTACATACAAATTTAAAGTACAGAGATATTCTTGGAGGACTCCTCGATTCTCTGTTTGGTGTATAGAGGGAGTAGAGATGTAATCAGGATGGTTATTTAAGAAATTATTTGTAGAAGAGCTGTACAAGTCCTCCTTTACACTCATTGCTCTCATATCTCAAATTCAAGCACCACTTGCATATACAAAGAGCAAACAGTATTCAACATGCAATCTACTGTAGAGGGCTCTGTTCCTGTGGCGGCGTTGGCACTCCACAGCAGGTAAGTCCTTAGTCTAGCACTTGAGAGGGAATCTCAGTCAATTTCCCCTTCCCAGTGCAGCCATTCACATGCCAAACTATCTACGGAGTGCTTTGTCGAAGTGTCCTTATTTGTTATAAACATCTGATTTACCAGACCATGGATAGAAAAGGGAAAAAATGTCAGCGTTGTATATCAATCAAAATATTTTGCATGTTGTGGTGTTAGCACACATCTATTACCAACAATGTGAGGGAAACAGACATCACATAAGTATGAATACAAACAACAACAAAAAATAACCACTGAATTCAGAAAAACTGTCACCAAGAACCAATTAAATTGTTCAATAGTTTAATTTAACACCTTATAGAAGACTCAAGGAAAGTGAACATACAATTGCACTAGGAACATAGGTAGCACTAACAAAGAAACTAAGCAGAGGTTTTTTAAATCTTAAGAAAAAATGTGTATAGCTACATGAATTATAATTAAAATTTAAAAATCAATACTCTAATTATAAATTTAAGAATACTCATAAATTAGAACAAATTAAATGTATACAATAGGTAAGAAAAGTTAGAAAGCAAAACAATTCAAGAATGACAATATACAGTTTATAGGAGCTGCAGAAATAGAATGAAGAAAATATGAGGGAAGATAAACTATTATGGCTAAACTATTATTTTAAATAAAAATTACATTTCTAAGTGCTGAAGAAATATGACTCTCCAGTATGTGGAAGGGAATACTCAGCAACAAGCAATGTGAATTAATGAGCTATATTTAGAATGCCGAAGACAAAGTGAAGCTCTTATAAGCTTCTCAGAAAAAAAGAAAGAAAAACTTACCTTCAAAAGAGTAAAAACTAGCCTGAAAACATTGGCAATATTCCTTTTTGAAGGCAAAGAAACATTATCTCAATTTCAGAGGGAGGGTAATTTTCAAGAAAGAATTTCACATCAAACCAAATTATCACTCACAAGATACACAATTTTAGACATAAAAGCCCTAGAAAATGTATTCATTATTGAAAGTGGGGATTGAAGTCTTCTACTACTATTGTATTGCTTTCTATTTCTCCCTTCAATTCTGTCAATATTTACTTGATACATTAGGTGCTCTAATGTTGGGTACATATATATTTAAAATTGTTATATTTTCTGGTCTATTGATACTTTTATTATTATATAATATCCTTCCTTGTTTCTAATGAACAGACATCAAAACAGAAGATCAATAAAGAAACTGAGGACTTGAACAACACTACAGATCAAAGAGACCCCAAAATATGAAAGAACATTGCATTCAAAAGCAGCAGAATAGACATTTTTCTCAAGTGCATATAAATTTTTCCAATACAGATCATGTGTTAAGTCAAATAATAAGTTTTAACAAATTTAAGAAGATGGAAACCCTACCAAGCATCTTTTTTTACCATAATTGAATAAAAATTGAAATCAATAGCAGAAGGAAAACTGAAAAATTTACAAATATATGGAAATTAAAAACAAAAAACTCTTGGACAGCCATAAGGGCAGAGAGGAAATCAAAAAGAAAATTAGAAAAAATATTTAATACATTGAAAATGGAAACAGAACATACCAAAACAGATGGGATGCAGCAAAACAATATTAAATGGAATTTTTATTTAATAAGTCTACATTAAAAAAGAAGAAAGATAAATAATCTAACTTCACACATCTAGGAAGATGAAACGAAGCCCAAAATTAGGAGGAGGAAGGAAATAACACAGATTAGCATACATATAAAGAAAAGACAGACTAGAAAAAATCAACAAAATTGAGAGGTTTTTTTTTTTCCAAAGATAAACAAAATTGGCAACCATTTAGCTGGACTAAAGTGAAAAAGAAGACTCAAGTAAATAATATCAGAAATGAAAGAGGAACCATTACAAATAATGCCACAGAAAAAGAAAGGATCATAAGAGATAATTATGAACAATTATATGCCAACAAACTGAACAAGAAAAAATAAATAAATTCCTAGAAACATACAATAGACCAAGATTGAATAATAAAAATGCAAAGTATGAACAGATCTATGAGTATGGAAATTGAATCAGTAGTCAAAAACTTCCCAAGAAAAATTCCCAGGGCCACACAGCTTTACTGGTTAATTGTGCTAAGATTTTCAAGAAGAATGAAGGAATCCTTCTCAAACTCTTCAAAAATAATTGAAGCAAAGGGAACACTGCCAAAGTCATTTTAAGGGACCAGCATAACTCTAAGACCAAAGCTAGACAAGGACACTACAAGGAAAGAAACTATAGGCTAATATCCCTGATGAATGTAGATGCAAAACTCCTCACCAAAATACTAGCAAGCTGAATCCAAGAGCACAGTAAAAGAATTACACACCATGATAAAGTGGGATTTAATCCTAAAATACAAGGATGGATCAACACATCAATCAAGAAATGTGATTGATATGCCTTATTAACAGAATGAAGAATAAAAATCATATGATCATCTCAACAGATGAAAAAAAAGCAGTTGACAAAATTCAACATCTTTTCATGATAGAAACTTGACTATTTTGGCACAGAAGAAAAGTCTCTTTATATAATAAAGACTATCTATAGTCTTTATTACACAGTACACATCACACTCAATGAGAAAAAATTGCAAACTTTTTATCTAGGATCAGGAGAAAGGCAAGGAAGCACATTCTCACTTCTTTTCAACATAATACTGGAAGCACTACCAAGGGCATCCAACCTGTGGCCCTCAGGCCGCGTGTAGCCCAGGATGGCTATTAATGCAGTCCAACACAAAATCATAAATTTATTTAAAACCTTTTTTATTTTGCTCATCAGTTTCATTAGTGTTTGTATATTTAAGGTGTGGCTCAAGACAACTCTTCTTCCAGTGTGGCCCACAGATGCCAAAAGGTTGGACACCCCTGCGAGTGATTCACACGGCAAACTATTGTACATGGCACACTAGTGCAACCAGACAATAAAAAATTGCATCCAAATTGGAAGGGAAGACAGAAAACTCTCCCTGTTTGCAGACTGTGTAATATTATATATAGAAAACTACAAATGTTCCACCAAAAAACTGTTAGAACTAATTTCAAAATTCAGTAAATTTGAGAAATAATAATTAACATACAAAAATCACTTACCATTCTAAATACTTACAACAAACTATTTGAAAAGGAAATAGAAAGAAATCCAATTATAATCTCATCAAAAATAATTAAATATTTAGAAATTACTTTAACCAAGGAGGTAAAAGACATAATGAACCATACAAAAAATGTTGATGAAATAAATTTAGAAAGATAGAAACATAATGGAAAGACAACCTGTATTTACAAATTAAAAGATTAATACAGGGTAGGGCAAAAGTAGATTTACAGTTGTAAGTATATAAAACACAGAGTTTATTCTTGTATTATTTATTAATTATTGTGTTATTTTCCATACAAAAAATTGTAAACCTACTTTTACCCCGCCCTGTGTTGTTATAATACCCATACTACCCAAATCAATCTAAAGATTCAATGTGGTCCTGATAAAGACCTCAATGGCATGTTTTACAGAAATTAGAAAAAAAATCCTTAAATTTACAGGGAACCACAAAAGACTGTAACATCCATGTAAATCTAGAGAAAGAACAAAGCTAGCAGAATCACACTCCCTGATTTCAATGTGTTATAGATCTACAGCAAAAAAAAAAAAAATACTTTAATATTAGGGTAAAGACAGACAAATAGACCAATGAAACAGACTAGAGAACCCAGAAATAAACCCATGTTATACAGTGATTTTTGACAAAGGTGCAAAGAATACACAATGAAAAAGAACAATGTCTTCAACAAATGATGTTGGGAAAACTAGGTATACACAAATAAGAGAATAAAATGAAATCTTTATCTTATACCATACACAAAAGCCAACTCAAAATGGATTAAAGACTTAAACATAAGACCTGAAACTTTAAAATTCCTAGAAGAAAACATTGGGGAAAAACTTTATGACATATGTCTTGACAATAATTTTACAGCTATGGCATTAAACCATAGGCAACAAAAGGAAAAATAGGCAGGTGGAATTACATCAAAGTAAAACTTCCTTCACAGAAAAATATATAATCCATAGAGTAAAAAGACAATCTATAGACTGGGTGAAAATATTAGCAAACCACATATCTGATTAGATGTTAATCTCCAAAATGTAGAAGGAACTCCTGCAACTCAATAGAAAAAAAAAAAACCCAAAAACTTCTAAATGGGTGAAGGACTTGAGTAGATATTTCTCAAAGAAGACATACAAATAGTCAGTAGTATATGAAAAAATGCTCAACATCACTTATTGATACCAATAGCCTAGTTGCAGATTCCCTGCCCCTGGGCAAGATGGCGATAGGAGGAAGTATTGCACCTAGCATGTGCAAGGCTAGTGAGACGGCTGGATGTGGGGGAAGCCTCCTATCCCCTTCCGGTACTTGATTGAGGGTGGGACCAGACAAAGGGCAAAGTTAACCAGATGCACCAAAGAGGTAAAAATGATGGCAGGGGGAGGTGCTACATCTGAGAAACCTGTCAATCTAGCCTGGGGAAAAGAAGGGATTGGTTGGGGGATGGACCCTCTTAGAGTGCATGGAAGTTTGGATTGAGAAAGCACCTGGTCCAGCCCACATGGGAAAACAAATTTAAACAGAAGGAAAGGAAGGGAACAGGTCTCTTGCCCACCTCAGGAATGTACGGGCCAGTATATTTGTGGGACCTTCTGGCCCTGGAAGCCATGTTGATAATGGCGGTGCCAGCCCTAAACATGAGTTCCAAGAAGGGAGCCTTCAGCCTGACAGTGGCTGGGAGAAAAGGTAAGCTGTCTGGATGACCATTCAGTAGCCATGTGTGGCTCCCAAGGTGTGGTACTTTGAATGGGAGAAGGAACTCTGGGTGCTGCCTTCAGTTTTGATCTGGCTGAGGGTGGCTGGGGAGGTGTTTCACATAGAGGAGGTTCCCCTAGACATCTCTTGACCTATCACTATTTCCCCACAGGAGTCCTGGGTACAACAATAGTAGGAAACAAGCTAATTGATTTCCTTGTAAATACAGGAGCTACAAATAAAACTAACCAAGAAAAGTTCAGCTGCAGTAGTGATTATTGGAATGTTTGGACAATTACAAAAGCAGGTGTTCTTTCAACGTCTAGAATGCCAGTTTAGGGATCAAAAGTTCATGCATTGTTTTTTCTACATGCCAGATTGCCCCATTCCATTTCTGGGCCAAGATTTTCTTTGTAAATTGCTTGTACAAGTAACTTTTTCTCCTGAGAAACAGGAATTATGTGTAGAAGTCCCGCTATTCAGCTGGAACATGTTATCCAGCTTTGGGCACTCTTGACTTGCTTGGAAGACCTTGGAGGTAAACTCTTCTCATTCAAGATCTATTAGTAAGTTACATTTGGGACAATGTAATGTAGAGCCATTAACATTCAAGTGGTAAAAATTAACCTAAAAGAAGGGACTCGGATCACCCTCCAAAACAAAACAACAACAAACAAATATCCCCTTAAAAAGAAAGGTTTAGAGGGAATGTTGGTACCTGATTGAGGGTACCTCAATTATCTACATGGCTTCCAGGGCCAGAAGGTCCCACAAATACACTGGCCCGTACATTCCTGAGGTGGGTAAGAGACTGTTCCCTTCCTTCCCTTCTGTTTAAATTTGTTTTCCCATGTGGGCTGGACCAGGTGCTTTCTCAATCCAAACTTCCATGCACTCTAAGAGGGTCCATCCCCCAACCAATCCCTTCTTTTCCCCAGGCTAGATTGACTGGTTTCTTTGATATAGCACCTCCCCCGCCATCATTTTTACCTCTTTGGTGCATCTGCTTAACTTTGCTCTTTGTCTGGTCCCACCCTCAATCAGGTACCAACATTACAGAAATTCTTAAAATCAGGATTACTTTGGTCATGTCAGTCACCCTAAAACACTCCCATTATGCCAGTCAAAAAGCCTCATTCTGATGAATATCAATTTGTATAGGATCTTAGAGTGATAAATGATATTGTTCAGGACATATATCCTATAGTGCCCAACCCCTATACTTTGTTAACCATGGTAACTGGGGACCATAAATAGCTGGTAGCCCTAGATTTAAAGGATGCTTTTTTCTGCATTCCAATAAATAAACAGGCTCAACTATTATTTGCCTTTGAATGGCGGGACCCAGAAACTAAAGCCATGCTCAAATACTGTAGGACTGTGTTGTGATAAGGATTTAAGAATTCCTTGACTATATTTGGGGAAATATTAACAAAAGACTTAAGGGATGCTTTAGTGGACCTCATTAAGCCACATTTGAAGGGCTCTCATTTGCAAAGGACCATCCAGAAGGTCACCCAAGACTGTCAGATATGCACCAGAAACTATCCTAAGACAGAACGTGCCCCAGGGGAAAAGGGAGTAAAATATAAAGGATTATGCCCATTTGAAGACTAGCAAGTTGACTTTAAATTGTTATTAATTTTTGCGGACAATTTTTCTGGATGGGTAGAGGCATACCCCTCTAGAACTGGGAAGGCAACTGAGGTAGCAAAACCTCTGATCAAAGAAATAATTCCTAGGTCTGGCCCTCCTCACAGCATTCAAAGTGACAAGGGACAGTTATTCACTTCAGATATCTACCAGAAGATAGGACAGGCATTAAAGATTCAGGATAAAATAAATAAATCTGTAAAATAAAGATATAGTATAAAAGTGAAAGAGATTAAATGGAGATAATTTCCTCAGTAAGAGTGTAGTGAATACAAATACTTTAAAGCTTGACAAGTAATATTTCTTCAAACTTAGTGATACAAAATAATATTAATTACCTATGTGAATAATAATATTTAGGTAACTATATAATATTTCAACTATTTATTATATTTTATTATTGAAATCATCATATATGTACATTGACTGGAAGTAGCCTATATTCAGCAATTTTTATCTATAAAATTAATGGTATGATTACATTTAATATAAAGTATCAGAATGTAAATTAAAAGTGATTTTGAAAGCAGTTTTATGGGTAAAAAGGTAACAAAGATAAAACTAAAAATAACAGAATAGCAAGGGCATTTTATTAGAATCCAATACATGAACATGGAACAGAGGAGAAGACATGTACTGATGTTGCCCAAGGATTAAATCTATTGGTTAAACCTCTTATGTCTGAGGAACAACTAAGCCAGTGTAAGAACAAATGTAGGTGCAAAAGGGAGAGAGGTAGTTTATGGATTCTATTTTTCATTTAGAATCCAATTTTATTTTACGAATTAAGCTTTATACCCACACTTGCTTATATTTTATAATTCAAAGAAGCATTTATCACAATAAGAAAATAAAATCATGATGCTCTCCTGAGCCCTTACCATTCGATTCCCTGATTCCCACGATCCTCTAGCACCCTTTGTCTCTGGGAGGCTGCCACGATCTACATGGGGAGAGAGAGGAGAAGGGGGTTTGTAAATGGTCTCTGGGGGCTTCTCTGAAAGGTGGTGAAACAGGATCACTGCCAACCACGGTTTATATGAACCCACAGTGATCCACTTTTGCAATGGAGGTTGAATGACCACAGACCCAGTCCCCAGTGAAACAAGTTAACTAGTAAAATTTATTTAAAAAATAATATGAAGTCTTTGAAAATGTGCTCAAGGAGCCACTGTCCCCACCCCAGCTCAGATCGGTGGCCTGAAGGGCTTTGACCAGGCAGAGGCAAATAGTAAGTGCAGAGAGCCCCAAAGCCCTCCACAAAGGAAGACTTTATTTAGAACAGAAAGTAGAAAACTATCCAAACATACAATGAATTCTCACCCTTTCCAAACCATATCCTGTGCTAAATATATAAATTTATTCTTATGACTAAATGTCTGAGCCCCCTAAGGTCATGTGTTGAAGCCCTAACACTTTTGGTGGCATTATTAGAAGAGGAGGCCATGGAGAAGTCATTAGGCTGGACGAGGTCCTGGGACAGGTGGCCACGAAGGGATTAGCACTCTTTGCAGAAGAGTGACTTGGGAGCTTGCTGTCTCTCTCTGCCACGTGAGTGGGCAGCAGCAAGGCAACAGCGCGCAGCCCTGATGAGCGTTCTCATCAGAACCTGAGCAGCCGGATCTGACTTCCAGCCTCCAGACCGTGAAAAATAAACGACTGCTGTTTAAGCCAGTAGTCTGCGCTGTTTTGTCACGGCAGCCCAAGCTGACCATTACGCTAGCATAAAGCAGGGTAAAACTTGAAACCTAAGACTGCAGTAGCATTGGGGAAACATGGAAAATAAGAATCCATGAACATCATTTTGAAATAAATATTAATACTTGTTGAACTTAATTCCAATGTGACAAAGAGGAAATACAACAAAGGGAGCTCGTAAAAGCATAGACAATTAAGAGATAACCTATCATAAAAAGCATGATGAAATATATCACTTTGTTTTTAAATATTTACATTTCAAAATTTAAAACATATCTCTTGAGGGGAGACAATGCAGGCAACTGTAATTGAACAATAATAAAGTAATTTAGGGAAAAAAAAAACAAAGAAAAGAAAAGGAAAAAAAAGTATCTCTTTGCACTGCCTCAGAAATGGAGGAAAGAATGGGGCTCTAGGAAACAGGAAAGGCTAAGTCAGCTGTTGTATGTACAAGAGCAACAGCTGAGGTGAAGAGCCTTGGTGTCAAAAGAGTAAAAGGAAGAGGATACCGCGTAACTCAAAACGACATTAAAGTTGAAAAGAGATCAAGCTGCCTATATTGCAGAGACTCAAATGAGGAATAGAAATATCAACATTTGGAAGTTTTTAGACCAGAGAAAGCAAAAGGAAGAAAATACATACATAAAAGACATACATAAAGAAAACTGTTTTGGACTGGAAGAGAACGTAAACATATCAAGCAAAACACCTAAAAAAGCCAGACCTTGAACTGTGGGGCCTAAATTTACAGGAAAATTACCCTCTTTCTAAAGAAGTATTGCATACATATATGAATACATAATTCTTTTAATTGTGCAGTTTGTGTGTTTATAAAGAAGTTGTAACAAAAAAGATTTTGTTAAAAATTGCTTCAACCTTAAAATTGAATTTACTCTTACTAAATTTTAGACTTAGAAATTCATTTTGTACTGTAGGAATTTCAATTAAAAACAACTTATAGCTAACAATCTAACCATTTTTGATAAACCCTGCCTTGATGGACATCTAGGTTTTCCTCCAGTTCAATGCCTTTTCCATTTTCCTCACCACCAGGTCACCAGCACCATACGTTCTGTTTCCTCTTGGTGTTCTGCACCCTTTGTCAGGATGAAGTACAAAGCCACTCACATGTAGCAGCTGTGTCCTGTGTGCAGCAGCTTTTGTTTCCCGGTAATTGGGGCTGCTTCCAGATGGTCGTATTAATTACTGATTTCAATTGCAGTTTGACTAATAGCGGTTCACATTATACAAATCTCATTCTCTAATGAATTGACAGACAAATATATTCAGTCCGTGTGATGAAATCTTACTCTCTAAATTAAGGCATGCCTTACTAAGCAAGAGAGAAATGTTCTTATCTCTCTGCTAATTTAAGATTTCAGGATAGTTATCAATACCCTAAAATTTAAAAAGCAAGAATTTGATTTCACTTTTCTTCCAAATTATTTCATGACAGGACAGAAAAATTATCGGATGACCATGAAATAAGGTCTGTAGAATTATGAGGGAAATAATTTTAAACTCTGAATTATAGAAGCAACTCAGAAGTTCATTACATCAATTAAAATATGATGTTATACTTTATAAAATATAGTAAAAACTACATAAAACTATCAATGTTCTCATATTTTATTTATAACATACTTTATACCACAATATATAGCATAAACTATGTAAAACTAAAATATATAGAATAATATAAAAGATAACATAGAAGGTATTCAAATAGAAAATATCAAATATTGGAGTGCATAGGTTCTTTTGAATTGGTTTTTCAGGGTTCTTAGGGTATAATCCCTGCAGTGGAATTGCTGGGTCAAAAGTGCTGGAAGCAACCCAAGTGCCCATCTACAAATGAGTGGATCGAGAAACTATAGTACATTTACACAATGGAATTGTACGCAGCAGAGAGGAAGAAGGAGCTTATACCCTTTGCAACAGCATGGATGGAACTGGAGAGCATTATGCTAAGTGAAGTAAGCCAGGCGGTGAGGGACAGATACCATATGATCTCACCTTTAACTGGAACATAATCAACAAAAGCAAAAAAGCAAGCAAAACTTAACCAGAGACATTGAAATTAAGAACAGTCTAACAACAGCCAGGGAGGAGGGGGGAGGGGACAATGGGGAGAAGGGTTTTCAGGAACCACTATGGAGGACACATGGACAGAACCAAGGGTGGTGAGGGAGGCAGTGAAGGGAGGTGGGATTGGAGGGGAAGGGGAGGGGAGAGTCTGCAGACAACGGTAACTGAACAACAATAAAGTAAAATAAAATAAAATAAAAAAAGAAAATATCAAATAAATTTACAAGTTACAACCAAATGCTGCTGGCATTACAATAGATATAAATAGATTAAACATACTTATTGAAAAAAAATTTATAAGATTTTCATCTAGAAAAATTGCAAAATTATGGAGTATTTTATTTTTACATACTAGTAACAAAGAATGGGGAACCAATTTAAAAACACAGTGCCAATACAATTGCTCAAGAAAGAATAAATATTTAGTCAGGAATCTAAAAAACCATGTTTCAGAAATAATATAAAGTACACTACAAATGATTATGAAAGAAATTAAGGAGTATCTCAATAAATGGAAAGGCTTATGACATTCATGGGTTAGAAGGCTCAAAATAGTAAAAATGCCAGTTCTCCCCAAAACTACATATAGTTTTAATATAGTTCCTATTAAATTCCAAGCAAAATGTTTACACAGGTAAAGTTATTCTAAAGTTTATGTGAAAAGACAAAGGGACTAGTATAGAAAAAACACTTTTGTAATAGAGCATAAAACAGAAGGTTTCATACCAACGAATTTTACAACTCACCACCCAGCTACACACTCAGGACACTTTTTGCATCAGCAGAGGAGGCGCAGTACCGATCACAGAATATAACACAGAACCCCGCGACGGACACATTCGGTTACGGCCAACCCAAGTTCCTTTTGACCAACTGATCTTTGCAGCAAATGTGCAAACCCTTTCAAGGGAGATAAAACAATCTTTTTTAACAAAAAGTGCTGGAGCAATTGGACATGTGTATGTTGAAAATGAGCATCAACCTACCTATATTTTTTTAAAACTTAATTCACAATAGATCATTGATTTAAAATTAAAACTTTAAATATAAAACTCTGGGGAGGAAATATAGGAGGCGATCTTAAGAATTTAGGAATAGAATTCTTAAACATGGCACCAAAAACATAATCCATAAAAGAGAAAACGCCAGTAAGTTGGACTTCGCCAAAATTTAAAAAATATGTATATCAATGTTTGCTCTGTAAAAGTTCACTGTATAAAAAGACAACATGCAGTGGGAGACACTAATTTCAAGCCACAAAGCAGACAAAGAACTTGTCTCCAGAAAATGTGAAGAATGCCCAAAACTCAGCGGTCATAAATAAATAATAAAGGCATGAACTGACTCTTCAGCAAGAGGGCTATGTGGGTCATATATGAGCACAAAAATATGTACAACTTCATTAGCCATTTGAAAAATGCAGATACAAACTAAAATTGGATATCTCATACGTTGCTTGAAAGAATATAAAATGGCATGGCCACTCTGGAAAATAGTTTCTTGTAGATTAACATATATTTACCATATGATTAAGCAGTCACACTCCTATGCATTTATCATAATGAAAACTTACATAGACAGGAAAATCAGTACACGTAAGTTCATATCAGATTTATTTAAAATAGCCCTAAACTGGAAAAAAAATCAAATGTCCTTACAAGGGTGAATAGTTAAACAATAGTTAAATAATAGCCACATGACAGAATACTACTCAGCAATGAAAAGGAATAAACCATTAATATAAACAACATTACTTCATATTTATAGTATTTGAAGGTTAAGATATTTCTATCTGTAACTTAATGCTTTGATACATTTGGTAAATTCTCAGCCACTAATATTTTCATTATTATTAATCTTATTTTATATTACCATGTTATAATGCTATCATTTTACAGAGATTTATTTTGTAAAATTAGATATTATCATTTATTATTGATTATGCATGAAATAATATAAACTAACAATGTAATTAATATATATGCATTGTTACCATTTATTAAAAATACATTTATTGTTTCACATACAGTCAATAATGATTTCATTTTAACCATGTTTATATCCTTTCTGTTACTCTTTATACCTTCCTACATCCCCTACCTATCAACTAGAATAATTTTCCACCAGCCTGAAGAAGAAAATATGGTATTTCTTTTCCTTCATACTTTAGGGCGACAATTTTTCTTTTTTGCTTTTCCGAAGGTGGCTTATTGTGCCTTTATTTCTTTCTGAAGGTCATTTCACTGAAGATAGAATACTTAGTAGGCGGTTTTATTTGTTTTTTGCTTCTGTTTGTTTTTGCATTTTTGTGATACCATGTCAGTATTTTCCTTACTCCTTCCAAGGCAATTTATCTCTCTTTCTGCTGCTATTTAGATTTTTATCTTATCCTCTATGTGTTGGTTATTAGCTAGTTGTCCTTCTGTCCTAAACCCTGCCCTCCCCACCTCTGCTTTGTGATGCAAGGTCTGAGACTGTGTAAACTGCACTTCCATTTCCAGATGGAGTCCTCTTATGCCTACACAGGAGGAGCACTAGAGAAGACTGACGGGAAATGAGGGAGACTTGCTCCTCCCAGCTGGTTTAGGGTTTCTGTCCGCATCACCCACCTCCGACACCCTTCTTCACCCTGACACCAGCAGGTGGTCCCACTTCTCAGTTTTCTCTGTTACTACACCAGCCTCAACACATCCATTGGAAAACCTCCTGCATGGAGCCTCTTCCTCATAGTCTGAGACCCATCCCTGCACAAGTCCCCAGATGGCTGAGTCCCTGTTTTTTGGGGACCTCCTTCAACTTTCTACCTTCTCATAATTCCAGCCTTTCTCCTGTTCACCCTGTGATCCCAAACTACTTCCTGAAGTCACTATCTCTGTTGTATTACGGTTCCAGTTTTGCCTTTTCAGTTCTCCAACACCCTTCTATCCAATTACATACAATGTTGGTAAATTTTCTCAGTGAAAATAATTCAACCCTGATTGATTTATGTTGTTATTCAGCAATATAATGTGTCTAGGTACGATTTTCTTTGTATTATTTTTTCACTACTAAGAGCATTAATTTTCCCTAACAATTTTGGTTTGAATATTTGTGAAATGGACATAATTTTTATTTTCTGCACATTTACTCTGCAAAATATTCATTTAAAATTAATATTAAATCAGATACATGTTCATTAATCTATTTAGTTATAACAAGCAAAAAATCAATGTATCATAATAAGAAAATAAAAATTATCTTCTAAGGTATGTATGTACATAATTATTGTCATTATGGATTTTTTCGGCTAGGACAATATTAAAAAATAGTTCATATCTTTGTATTGTTCTGGCTTTAATGGACTATCTCAATTATAATTAATTATATTATCTTGGCTTCCAATAGGTATAATCAAGATAGCTTTTTTCCTTCCCTTAATTTACTAAAGAGTAGATTTCATTTCATAATTAGATTTCCTAACATGGACCATTTTTTACTTTCTATCACATATTCATTGTATATATTGCTGTTCAGTTGGCTATTACCATGTGTTGGATACTTAACATCTCATTAAAAAGCAAAATTGACACCTATACATACATACATATAGTGTTTGTATGATACACACTCAATATTGTTAGCAGTGTTATATAAGCCACTAACACTAAGCCTGCACACTTTTCCTCTCTAGGTATAATGTACATGTCCAAATAACGTAAATTTTGGTGTTTCCTTGAAATTTAATACAATTTAAATATAAAACAATCTCATTCAAAGATCCCTTTGGGTTAGAAATTTTTATTCACTTTCACAATTTTCAATGATTGTTGATTTATTCAATATTTATATTATACCAGATGTAATTTTGATAGTTATTTTTTGAAAAATGTTGTTCACTTTATTTAGATTTCCCCATACATTAGCGTAAAATTGTCAACAATAATCTCTTATAATTTAAATTTTTCAGTTTGTAGCTACATCCCCAATATGTTACTATTAAGGTCAATTTCTATGTTTCTCCATTTCATGATAGATTGCAAGAGAATTATGTAGTTTATTGCAAGAACCTCTTAATGCTTTTAATGATCTCATTTACAAATTTCTGCTATTTCTCTTAAATTCAGTATTTTCATTTTATTGCTGCTATTATTTTCTTAAAATCTT